>JAEQML010081046.1:0-11370 GCA_016904865.1 Pissodes strobi | reverse complement strand
GATGCCTTTTGCGTATCTAGTTCTTTAAGGATTTTGCGAATATCACGGTGAGAAAACTTGACTTCTGCCATGGTAGTGTTGATGTTCGGTATAGTGGGGAGAGTCTTGCCTTGGGGCACGTCTAAGGTAGAGTGCGATGAAAACATTTTGGCGAGCATGTTTGCTTTTTCCTTGGCTGTAGTCGCCGTGATGCCACGTTCGTCCGTCAAAGGTGGGAGAGACGTTTTTGTAAAGTTGTTACTTACTGCCTTTGCTACCGACCAGAAATTCCTGGAGCCACTGGGGCATTGCAAAAGTTTATTCCTGATCCTTTGATTGTGTTTGTCCTTAGTTTCGTCGATCACACGCTTGCACTCGTTTCTCGCTTCGATAAAATAATTGCGATTTTCAGCGGTCTGATTTTGCTGCCAGTACTTATAGGCTTGCTGTTTCCTTCCTACAGCTCTTTCGCATCTTTTGTCGAACCAGGGCTTTCCTTTTGATGGTAACTTGATGGAATTTGGGATGTATGCTTCCATTCCTGAGGAGATTACTTGCATGATCTCTTCGCAGCAGTCTGACGGGTCGTCAGTGGCAAAGCAGACGTCGAGCCAAGGAAAATCTAGGTAAAACTGCCTCAGATCGTCCCAGTTTGCAGAATTGTAATGCCAGATTTTGCGAGGCAATGGTGGATCCTTCTGTATGAGTGGCAATTCACAAACCGTTGTAATAAGTTTGTGGTCGGAAGTACCTAATGGCGGACCAACTGTAACTGTGTACTGGTCAGGATTGGTGGTTAGAAAAAGATCCAGGAGGGCGGCGAATTCGCCCCTCTCTGAGATTCGAGTTGGTTCGTCTACAATTTGAGTAAGCCCGCAGCTGATGGCGAATGCTTCAGCCTCTCTACCTTCGTTGTCGGTCTTGTTGTGATGTTTGAGCCAGTTGGTGTTGTGGGCATTGATGTCTCCCAGAACGATTATTTCCGAACTGGGATGATCAACCTGTATTGAGTCAAAAGTGGTAGCTAGTGTTGAAAAAAAGCTTTGGTAGGCTCTATCGCTCGGAGGGCGATAGAGACAACATATAAACTTGGTTAATCCCTTGGCGGTGAACTTGAGCCACATGACGTCAAAGTTGTTCGGTTCGAGTGTCTCCTCGCGGTGACATGAAAGGTCGCTTCGGACAAAAAGGCATATTCCGAACTTATGTCTAAATCGGGTATGTAAGTCGTTGTTGAATATTTTAAATGATGTCCATGTATTTATTAGGTAGGGATATTTTTTCTAACAGGCTGTGACTATCATGATATCTATACATAATATATGAAGAATTCTAGGTTTTATTCAGGATTTGGAGTAAATGATATTATGCTACAAAGTTAAGGTGTAAAATTCTCATTCGCAAACATTTAGGATTAAAATTTATAGGATTAAAAATATTCAGATTATAAAATTGTTTACTTAAAACTGATATTTTGACACAAATTTTATATTTTTGGGAGTTTCTTAGGTGAAATAATTTGAGATAAAATCCATTCTTAATTTAAAATGATAATAATGGAAATTCCTGAATAGAGCTAGGTAATCAGAATTTGTTGTATTAATTTTGAAAAAATACTGTTGAAAATGTAGAAAACATTTACCCCCGGAATAAAATGGTAAATAGGTATTAATTATTTTTAGGCTGCCGTTTTTTCTTTGATTTGAATTTAGAGAGCAATCAATAATCAATTGTGCTTGCTCTTTATGTGAATAAATACCTTGATATTGTTTGTCAAAATACGAAATAAAACAAATTTTTTGTTAGTTTTTTATTACAGCTTTGAAGGAAAACTTTTTAATTACTAAAATACATTAACATACATATAAGTACAGGTACTATTGATTGCTAAAAATTACAGTTTTTGTTAAATTGTGCCTAATTCGTCTTTTAACTTCATTAGAAGTTGCACAAATGTGATGTAGACGTATATTAAAATAGTTTGTTAAAATGAGTCTAACCAGTTGCAAAATATGGCCATTTAATGGATCTTGGTCCAAGCAATGATTTGCTAATGTTTTAAACAAATCTGTAATATTTAATTTTCTTACAGCGATTGTAATTAATTTAAATAAAATATTAGGATGTGTAAAGTCTGAAAATTACCTTTTTGTCCAATGATTAGAGCCACAAACAATATTTAACACTATCTAACTATTTTATTATTTACAGTATATCTAAGCAATAAGAACAGTAATAAAGGTTTGTAGGTACACACATACACATTAAACAACTCACTTACTCTCTATATAACACAAATATTTCTTAAAAACGATGTAAACGGCAAAAGAAACTCAAAATGTTTAGCTAAAGGTACCTGAAACACGCGTTCTTCTACCAGCTTTTGCCCAAATTAGTTTTATCTCTCTCTCGGACCTCTCTCTCTTATGACGGCCGCAAATGGATAACACGGCGGTTACGAGTGGGGGCCGGTCCATTCTTATGACGTCAATGATCCAAACACACACCCAAAAACTTCACAGAAGCCACCGCACCCTCACAAGCATTCTGACTCAGAGTGAAGGTCATCTTTTTAGTCTTTGACACATTCAGACTCAAACCATTTGCCGCAAACCAGTCGGTTATCCTAGACTGTGCCCCCAAGAGATCATCATCAGACTGACTCTTAATATTGCCATTGCGTAACGCCGTCGTATCGTCGGCAAACAGAATAAAGTCAGCAGACGGATCACAATAGGGTAGATCATTCACATAAACGATAAATAAGAGTGGCCCCAGAACCGAGCCCTGAGGAACTCCAAACTCCATACGCTCTACGGCAGACCGGCTCCCACCATATTAGTCTGTGTATTTGTGGATGTATAAGTGCAGAAAGTCTTGTAAATATTTACTCTTCATATGAACCTGGCCTTTCTTTTTTACCAATTATCTTGTTTCATTTCATTTTTCACCAGTGATACAGTCAATGGTCAGCGGTTCGTCTGGAGTGTCATCACAATATCGCATATTTTGTATTTGTCTTCTATTTCAATACTAATTCTGCCAGTGATATATAAAAGTACGTTTGAATTTCGCGAATGGAACTTTTGATTTCTCTTTTGTTGTTTTAATAGTGGTTAAAATTTGTCTATTGTAATAAGATACACTTTTTTATGTACCTTATTATCGCCACGACTGAATAAAGCGTAAAGGAACTGCATCTTACTCAAGGAGTAAGAGTTACTAATAAATTTTAGATTACCCGATGAGACGTTATATTAAAACCCTTCCGTTAGTCGATCCTAGACATTGATAAATTTCTTTCTTTCTTTTAGATCGATTGTTACGTGATGTCGATCAGTTAATTCTCTTTTGAGCCTTCCAATTCTTTTCGAGTGTTATTTTGAAATACCTATGGTTAGAATCGCTTCCACAGCATTCATCAGACGAGAATCCAGGATATAATTAAATGCATGTTATGCAATATCCAGGCAAGTCATCGGTCGTGAATTTTTAAAGTATTGGTATCCATCAGCCGGGAATTAGACATTCTTGCCAAGTCTCCGAGAAGTTCCCGACTCCTTCGAGAAGCTTCTTCCCCTCTTCCATAGCGATATACGATATCATGTCTTGGTTTTGATGGATGTGGAAATAGTAGGTTGTCATATATATTAGAGCTGGAATTCTCATACGGGTTGAGTAATTTTTTTCAACTGGAAACTACTAATTTTTTCAGTCCTTTGTATATTTACAGGTAAGTGTAAGATCATGAATGTCTCTTGCTTTTTGAATACTATTTTTATAACTTCTCTTGTAAGGTTTCCTAACATATAAGTTGGTCCCCAAAGATGTCATTGCGACCGAATTGGTATTGTGCTCCTAATTATTTTTTTTTCTTTTGCCATATTGATTATGGTTTAATTTAGATTTATTTGTGTTGTACGTATTTTTTAAATTGTAATACTTTTAGATTGATTTTGTATCAGGATTCTCCCGTTTGAAATAAATAAGTACATATATTGATTGATTGAAAAAAAGTATTATAACATACAAATTATAAATAAAAGGTGAATCAATGCTTAAATAATAGCCTTTAAAAGCAAGCGATGGATTTTGAAAAAATAAACATTGAGAAACTTTGTAAAAACAGAAAACAGATATACATGCAAAAATAATGAAAAATATGTTATTTTACTCTTGAAATCCCTGAATTTCCAAGTTTTAAAGAAATTATGCAAAGAACTCTTACAATTTTTTTTTCAGCTAGAACACCGGTTTTATGGTAAAAGTCATCCCACGGAAGATTTGAGCGTGGATAATTTGAGATATTTGACCAGCGAACAAGCATTAGCTGACTTGGCTGTGTTTGTTAATGCTATGAACGAAGAATATAACCTGTCTTCAGAGGTAAGCGTATTTTCAACTTATATATTGTTATCCTGAGACTCTGAATCCAATTCTGGAACGGCTATAGTCTTTTTTTTTTTAATCTTATTAACTTTAAGCAGTTGACCATTTACTTCATTTATAGGTCAAATGGATTGCTTTTGGGGGTTCTTACCCAGGATCTTTAGCAGCATGGGCGAGATTAAAATACCCACATCTTATCCATGGCAGTGTTAGCAGCAGTGGTCCATTACTGGCCATTTCAGATTTTCAAGGTGAGTCACATAGAGATGCTAGTTTTATTAGTGGTTGCAAAAATAATTTTGAGCAATTTCCAATAACAATTATGGATATTTTTTATATATGGAAACAATCAAATGTAGTTTTATTGAATTTTTAAATTCAATATAATTTGGATATTTGACGAGATTTGAGACATATTGGAAAATAAATTGTGGCACAGCACAGCACAAGCCTAGCTAGCAAAAGTCAGCGCAACAATTTTTTTTGGAAATTCCAAAGTGGCCGGGCAAACTTTATGGACATATATAAGTACTTCAGTTGTAATCATAATTTTCATCATTTGTGGGTTTTAATTTATGTAGTTTATATCTTTGTGTAGACTACTTTCAAGTCGTTGCGGACGATCTGCGCAATATAGATGAAGACTGTTACAACGCTGTCAAGGCGGGAACCGCTCAAATAGACCAGCTTCTGCAGCATAAGCTGGGTCAGAGAATTCTTACAACTCTATTTCAGTTATGCGACTCTCTTGAAGAAAGTATTGACAACGAGGATGACATATCCAATTTGTATGCCAATTTGGCTGGAAATTTTGCAGGTAAATGTACACATATAATATCCATTTCTATTCGTACAATGCCACACAAATCATTTGCAGCACTTAGACAAAATTTGCACAAAATATTACTACAACACAGCATGTTAGCATTATCGAGGAATGATTAAAACTAAACTTAACCATCTACCTAACTCTATTTTATACTAACTGTTTGCTTACTCAAGCGAAACCAAAAATATGTTACTATACTATGCTGAGTAGGCTCTCCATCTTTATTTAAACTATTCTTACATTTAATAATTTCCATACTTTCGTATGCATCTCATAATCTATCAGATATATTATGAATAAATTTTTAATTATTTAACTTAGCGAACTATTACAGCAAAAACAAAGACCGCATAAATAAAATATCGCGCGCAATCTATTGCGTTGAAAAAATTACTATACTTAAAATTTAATTTCGAATCCGTAGTATTAGATCCATGATTTTGCTATGCAATCTGGTGTAGTGGAAGATATGCCGTCATAAAATAATACTTTTAACTTTTTTAACTAATCCAATTAATCCATATTATTTTGGAAGCAAATCGAGTCGGACTGGACAAGACGAAGACGACTGGGCAGTAGTTGCCGTTTTGGCCAAACCTCGGAAATTTTGGTGCCTGTCACCCCTTCCAAATTAATGCAATTAGAAATAAAATTCCTGTCCTAAAAAACATCCACTGCCTTGCCTTATGCGTTGATTTCATTAACAAAGTAAAATAGTATATTAAGATACTAGTTTTAAAGGACCACATTTTTTCACGCGAGCACAAAGTTAGGAAACGACCCATTCAAAGCGGTGTCGCAATTTTTGCTCGTGGGCCGTGACATTAAACAATTTTGTTAATATCATAGCAACCAGTCAACAAAAGCAATATCGAAAAGAAGTTCTTTTCGACACTCTTTTCCTGGAATCCTTTTGAACGCAAAATAGAAAAAGTAACATTAAACGTTCAAATCTTAGCAAACTATTAAATCAAATCCGCGAAAACATAGATATGATACGAATTGGAACGAAAATACGAACCTTTTACATGGTAGCATCTGATGATTGAACATAAATGCACAGGCCAGTTTTTTTGCCATCTTTGAAAATGATTTCAGTTCTAACAAAAGGTAATCCAAATCTTTAAAAAGATTAGTATACAGAGCGTTGTTTGAAACTTATATAAACCAAGAACTGCTAAAAATAGAGGTACTAAATTTTTCAAGACTACATCCTAGCTATCAATAATTCGACATTAAATATTGTTTAATTACAAATTCCACAATTTTTAGGTTGTCTTCACTGTTGTTTTGATATTGTTACGTTTTTGCCGTGGGTTCTGAACGAAATTACAACTTTAATTATTTCAAACTAATACTCTCTTTATTTTTAATCACTGTATACAATTAAGCACACTAAACTACTCTTATAACTTTACAGCTAATAGCTCTTTACAAATCAACACTCAAGGCTTAACTCAGACGTGAAGACGCTTTAGGTCTGCTCCTTATATACAATTTCAAATCTATCACGAATACTCGGGAAGATGCGAGGCCACTCTATATGATTCTCGACCAGGGCATCGAGATAATTCTAGCGTTCCTGAATCTTCGCGGCCGGCCGGTGATGACTCATACATAAACACGCAAGGCCAGTTTTATAGGGTAGCACAAAAACATTCAGATGGTTACTAGCCGTGACATTGCCTCCCTCTTAAACCTGACCGCCCCGATCAGCTACTTCATGTCCGTGATATGCTTTCAGCCTGTCGAGGTGGACAACTTTTAGTTTGCTTCTGGGGCTTCGTTGAATTCCTTACACTACGCCATTAATTATTTTGATGACTGTATAGGGGCCCTTCCCATACTGGCGTTAGCTTGGGGGAACTTCCTTTCTTCCTTTGCGGATTATATAACCAGATTTTATCGTTCATCTGAAATCCCATAGAGTTAGCTTGGAGATCATATCGAGCCTTCATTCGGTCACTGGCGAGACGTTCAAACGGTAGTCCCACATCATTCTGTTCCATCTTCCCACTAGATCTTGTCTGTGGTCCTTGACTTGAGGCACAGGTTGGACAC
This sequence comes from Pissodes strobi, assembly GCA_016904865.1. Taxonomy (NCBI): domain Eukaryota; kingdom Metazoa; phylum Arthropoda; class Insecta; order Coleoptera; family Curculionidae; genus Pissodes; species Pissodes strobi. The sequence goes on along the minus strand of JAEQML010081046.1, from coordinate 4,112 downwards.
TGCCGGCACCATGATTTCACATCCTGGCAGTAGTTGACCCAGTAAAATCTGTCGCGGATCTTGTCAATCATTCTGTTAACTCCGAGATGAGCACCAAACTTTCCATTATGTACTTCTTCCAGGACTTCCGATACCCTCTTCCTTGGTACCACTAACTGCGTCTTCACTACTTTCCCATCGGCGCTTTCCCAGGCTCGTTTAAGGAACCCATTTTCAACTACCAATTTAAAAGTAGATCCCTTAGTTGAAATATCTCTCCAGCTTGGTCTTGGTTGACGTTCTTCTTTAGCTTTTAGCAGTAGTGCTATTTTACTATCCTCAAGCTGATCTTTCTTTATTTGGTCTGTGGTCCACTGCTGATCAACTTTAAACTTGGCTTGCCTAATGGGAGTGATTCTTTCTCGTTGGTCTATTCTTTGGCAATGTTTATAATTATCCTCGCATGACCTGGATAAAGCATCTGTATTATTATGCCATCTTCCTTCCTTCTGCTTAGCCTTAACGTTATATTGTTTTAACCCTTCCTGACTTGACTTTGAACTGCTAGCGTCTCTGGATGGAGATGTAGACCGTAGTTGTACTCGACAGTCTTTCTTTAAATGCCCAGTCCTGCTACATATATAGCACTGATTTGAAACATTTCGGTTACGTGGCCTATCTTCTGGTGGCTCCCGAAATCTTTGTACTCGACAGTCCCTTTTGAAATGTTCAGTCCTGCCACATCTATAGCACTGGTTTATAGCATTTCGGTTGTATGGTCTAACTTGTAGTGGCTCCCGGAATATCTGTACTCGACAGTTCCTTTCGAAATGTCCAGTCTTGCCACATCTATAGCACTGATTTGTAGCAGTTCGGTTATATGGCCTAACTTCTAGTGGCTCCCGGAATCTCCCCGGGGCCTGAAGAATTTCGGTTAGTTTCTTCAAAATACCGTCCATCTCGGTTACCTGGATGGATACGTCCCTGATTGTTGGCTTAGAGATGTTACAGGTCGCCTCGATTTCTAGGGCTCTACCCAAAGCTTCACTGCTGTTATCAAATTTGGCTAGACGTAGCATTTTCTGAGTTTCTGGATCTCTGATACCATCCACGAAATATTGGGCAACAAGTTCCTCTTGAAATTCTACCGTTGCTCCCAGATAGGCCAATTGAATGAGACGTCTGACGTCTGCTTCAAACTCTTGCAGGTTTTCACCAGGCTTCTAATGACGGGACTTTACTTGTGCCTGATACAGTTGTCTCCTGTGTTGGTCTCCAAATCGTCTCTCCAGGACAGCTACGAGTATGTCATATTTCCCTTGTTGGCTGATGGGAATGGTCTGTAGTATATAGTTCTAGGGCAGATCCACGAAGCGCTACCACTAGTGATGTAGCCATTTCTTCGTTATTCCAACCGTTGGCAACAGCAGCGGCTTCAAATTGTCTTCTGTATATTGTCCATGATGTTTGACCGTCATACGTTGTAGGTTTTATATTCTGTCCTGGGGTGATTTTAACCTTCCTAATGCTATATGGGAAAAGTCTGAAACTGGCTCGGTTCCTACAGGAGTGCTAAGAAATGCAGTAATAGCCATATTAGATTGTATTGCTTATCTAGGGTTATTTCAGTTGCAGTTGATAACCATGCCAAATGTTTATTGGAACTTTTTAGATTTAATGTTCTGTAATCATCCAAATGTAATTGTTAATGTATGTCCCCAACCTTTGTTAAAACTGGATTTACCACACCCTGCATTTGAGTGTTGTTTGAAGATTAATAACCCTGACATATCGCCATTGTGTGATTATTTTTACCTTAATTATAAGTTTGCAGATTTTAACCATATATGTACTTGTCTGTCACTGGTTGACTGGAGCTTTTTGTCTGAATGTGCCGATGTCTATGTTTTATGAAATCTTGGATCAAATTTTTGTTCAATTTACACCGGTTTTCAGATTTAAAACACCCAAATTTTCAAAATGGATGAATCATGTATTAAAAAATTTAATAATTGAAAAGAAAATTTATCATAAGATGTTTAAAACCTTAAAGACCGAGGAAAGCTATGTAAAGTTTTCAAATTTAAGATCGCAATGCCGCATTTTATCCAAGAGTTCATATCGAGCTTTTATACAGACCCTTGAGGGCCAACGGCATGATAAAAAGTCCTTTTGGGAATTTATCAATTCAAAAAAGGGGGATCTTGAATATCCAAAATTCATGTGTTTTAATGATGTTGAAACAGATGATCCACAAATCATTCCTGAACTGTTTAAGCAGCATTTTTCTTCCTTCCTTCACATCATTCCTACTGTTTGGAAGAGATCATATGTAACACCGGTCTTTAAAGATGGGGATAAGTCAGATATCAAAAATTATAGAGCCATCTCCAAGATCTCAGTTATTGCTAGGGTTTTTGAGTCAATAATTTGTGTCAAAGATATCATTATTAATGAGCAACATGGTTTTACTAAGGGCAAATCAACTGTTTCTAACCTCCTGACCTATGAGCACACTCTGTTGGATGCCTTTGAGAATAAATATCAAGTGGACGCTGTCCACAATGATTTCTCAAAGGCGTTCGACAGAGTTGATCATGGATTCTTAGTAAGCAAGCTGAGGTCAATTGGTATACATGGCACCCTACTTAAATGGCTTGAGAGTAATGCAACAAATATATATCAAGTGGTTAAGATCAAAAACCATTTATCCTCAGAAATAAATGTTACATCAGGTGCTGCCCAGGGGGGTCATTTGTCTTCACCTCTGTTCAATATTTTTGTAAATGACATTAAGGATATTTTTGTTAATTGTCTTTTTCTTGGCTTTGCAGATGATTTGAACATTTTTAAAACTATTAGAAATGGGGGTGATTGCCTTGCATTGCAGGAAGACCTAAATAAGTTTTCTCATTGGTGCAATGTCAATAATTTAAAGCTCAATACTGATAAGTGTAAAGTTGTAACCTTCTGTAAAATTAAGAACCCATTGGTTTATGAGTACTCACTAAATAATACAAATTTACAGAGAACAAATCTAGTGAAGGATTTAGGAGTATGGCTTGACAGTGAATTAACCTTTGTGTCTCATATTGAGTAAATGACATCAAGAGCTATGCGTCTTTTGGGCTTTATTTTTAGAAGTCTTAGGGAGGTCATTGATGTTTTTATTATGAGGGATGTCTATTGTGCTTTAGTGTGATCCTTACTTGAATATGCTAGCTCTGTTTGGCAACCTTGCTATGCTGTGCACAGAGATAGTATAGAAAGAATTGAAACAAAATTTCTTAAAAGAATAGGGCTGAAACTTGGCATTCCTTATGAAGACATTAATTGTCATGACCTGATGACTCTATTAAATTCAACTCCACTCGAATCTAGAAGAGTTATGTTTGATTTTTGCACACTTTACAAAATAATTAATAATCAAATTAACATACCTGATCTTCTTGCGCTGGTTGGTTTTCATATACCGTCAAGGGAGTCAAGAAACAAAACACTGTTTCATATTCCTTTTCATAGGACTAATTATAGTGTGAATTCACCTATAACTCGTATGTGTATGAGAGCAAACAGTGTAGTGCAGAAGTGCGATGAAATTGACTTTTTTAATGACAGCTCTAGGGTTTTCCAAAGAAAAGTGTGAAAAGCAGTGCAGTGGTAGATAGTCTTTTTTTGTAAATGTATACTGTTTAAGAGTTTAGACTGCTCTCTTTATATTTTGTATTTTTGTGATTAAATGCTATATGCGTTAATAAAGAATTTGAATTTGAAATACCCTCTCGGTGAGTCCTTGATTTTTTAGTCTGGTAACTTCTGCCTGAAGATTCTTCTTTTCTTTTTGTATATTGTCTACTTCTTTTTCAATTTCTCATTTTGCCCGTCCAAAATTTTCTGAAGCCGGTCCTGTTCTATTTGCCTTTTATCTTTTTGATCTTATAAAATTCTCTGAAGCCGGTCCTATTCTATTTGCCTTTTGTCTTCTTGTAAAATTTTCTGAAGCCGGTCCTGTTCTGCTTGCCTTTTATTTTCTTGGTCTTGTAAAATTTTTTGAAGCCGGTCCTGTTCTATTTGCTTTTTACGTTCCTCCTCTTCCCGATCAGCGTTTAAATTATCCATAAAATCGGCCAACA
>JAEQML010081045.1:0-11370 GCA_016904865.1 Pissodes strobi | reverse complement strand
CTTCAGATTCTGCAGCAGAGCTTCGGATCACAAGTTCGATACAATCAGTCAATATTATAATTAAACGAATTCACGAAATAACCCCATTAAAGGGCCTACATCAATCAATCGACAAGGATTAATGAGTGGATTCAACAGAAACAAGAAGCTTTTTAGGCCGAGATGCCACCCGCGGGATTAAAGTTGGACGAACTCGACACGTGAGCAAAAAATTTAGAGTCACGATGACTCCTTCCATTTTCGCTGTTACAAACGTTGTCTTGTCGCAACCAAATTTAAATAAAATATCTATTTCGAAGTTTCCTGGAGTCACCTTGTCAAAAAAAAATTTCTTGATGGCACGATCGACGATAAGCGGCCTGTGTAAGTTTACGATCGAACAGTTGTGATGAGGCGCACTAAACAAGCTATTTTCGAAGCCTGTACAACTTGGTGACACTGTCGGCATATGAAAATTCTATTTTCATAGCGAGTGGCCGAATATAAATTTTGGAGTGCGATCAAGAACGTCTCGGTTTATAGGACATCGAATTACGAGGTGTATTATATTCTTATTCATCATATAGCACTTTATTACCCTTTAAAATTATTACTAAAACTAATGAAAAAATGGTAAATCATTTACGAAAATAATCACATCATTAGAATAATAATAATTAAATAGAACGCAAATAAACAATAAAAATAATAGAACATACTAAAAACACGCAGTTACTAAAATAAAACAAAGGGAAATAAGAGATGCAACCTAAAGACAATGGTCACTTAATAGGTGACTTAACACGACCTGAAGTTGTTGCATGAAAGATTGGCAACATCGATATCCAATCAAAGTTTTTAGTGTTTTATTCTAATTTTATTAGGCCCCATATCGTTTGTTAAAATTGACTTGTTTTTTGTTTTAATTTCAAATTTATTCAATTTTGCTTTAAACGTTTGCTATACAATTTCAATTTACTGCTTCTAGCGTTTGTTACTTGAGCATTGTGTCAATAAGCATTTGTATCTTTAAATTATTCTATCATTTCTAGCTTGCTTCTTTCACTTTGATGTCTGTAGCCACACGTTCTGGGAAATTCGCCCGCAATTTTAATTGCTGGTTTCCATATATTCCTAATATTTGAATATGAAATGCAATTTTTTTGAGGATCAATCCCAAGGCACGTGCCAAGGATGCTGATGAATTCGAACGGTTTCATAAATCCAGGAAAGCCCTAAAACGCAGAGCCCATTTTAAATAAATACATATTTGAAGGTGAGGATTTCATTACTAATTTAATTAAATTTTTAAGCGTCGATTTATGAATGCGGGGCTACGTTAATTTGGCCCAGGGTTAACAACAAACCCTCAATTTGTTCAGCCTTTGAGTCATTAGAAAGGGGAAATATTACTTTAGGGTCAGGTCAAATCAGTTAGCGTTAAGTTAGTTTGTGAATACCGAAATTTTTGTTGTGTTCATTTTGTAGTTTAAAGGTGAGTCTTATTTGAAGCTTTAGACATAGTCATGATAAGGTAGAATAATTGCAATTTGTAAAATGTTAATTAAAACCTTGCAAATGATTTTAAAGAATAAAATAGTGAGAAATTTGTGGCTAGAGGCAATACAACATCAACGTTAGTTACAAACTAAACTGGGGAAGTTATTTTTTTTATGAAAATATAAATCTACAGTTTTCTTATATCCGCTGCCTATAAAAAGGGCTAAGAACTGAAAACATTTCCCTTTTCACCTTTCTTTTTAATTTTTTCTTCTTGTTCAACTACAACTTGATCTTTATAGGAAGAATTTCCGATTATTTAGGCTTTTGCCTTCGTATTTGCTGATGTTTGGATTTTGGTAAAGGCATGATAATTTTTGGCATTACTTTCGAACAGGATCTTAGTGTAAATAGGGTCAGGGTCGTAGTTTTAATTTCGAGTTTCAAATTAACAATTTAATAAAAACTGTTAATTCAGAGATTCAAAGGTCATTAATAAAAATTAATAATTCAAAGAATTACAGTCGGATCAACTATTTATTTTGAAGCTTTACCTCAAAATTTAACAAACATCTCTCAGTCAGAGTCAAAATTTAAAATTACTCACTAATTTCAAGATTTATAGTCAAAATTATTGTCTATATCGGAGACTATGTGCAAAATTAATCGTTAATTAAGTTGTTAAATTGCAAAATTAGATTTAAACAAACATTTTTCATTTCGAGTTTCAAATTAAGAATTTAATAAAAATTGTTAATTCAGAGATTCAAAGGTCTTTAATAAAACTTAATAATTCAAATAATCACAGTCGGAACAATTGTTTATTCTGAAGCTTTACTTCAAAATTCAGCAAACATCTTTAATTCAGAGTCAAAATTTCAAATTACTCACTAATTTCGACATTTACGGTCAAAATTATTGCCTATTTTGGAGACTATATACAAAATTAATGCTTAATTCAGTTGTGCAAAATTAGATTTAAAAACACATCTTTAATTTCGAGTTTCAAATTAACAATTTAATAAAAACTGTTAATTCAGGGGTTCAAATGTCATTAATAAAAATTAATAATTCAAAGAATCAAAATCAGAATAATTGTCTATTCTAAAGCTTTACGTCAAAATTTAGCAAACATCTTTAATTCAGAGCCAGAATTTAAAATTATTCACTAATTTCGAGATTGACGGTCAAAATTATTGTCTGTTTCGGAGACTTTACGCAAAATTATTGGCTAATTCAGTTCATCAAAACTGGATTTAAAGAAACATCTTTAATTCCGAGTTTTAAATTAACAATTTAGTAAAAACTATTAATTCAGAGATTCAAAGGTCATTAATAAAAACTAATAATTTAAAGAATCACAGTCGGAATAATTGTTTATTCTGAAGCTCTACCTCAAAATTTGGCAAACATCTTTAATTCAGAGTCAAAATTCAAAATTACTCACTAACTTCAAGATTTACAGTCACAATGAATGCCTATTTCGGAGACTATATGCAAAATTAATCTTTAATTCAGTTGTCCAAAATTAGATATAAACAAACATCTTTAATTTCGAGTTTCAAATTAACAATTTAATAAAAACTGTTAATTCAGGGATTCAAAGGTCATTAATAAAAATTAATAATTCAAAGAATCATATTCGGAATTATTGTTTATTCTGAAGCTTTACCTCAAAGTTTAGCAAACATTTTTAATTCATAGTCAAAATTTAAATTTACTCACAAATCGGTCAAAATTATTGTCTATTGTGGAGACTTTACGCAAAATTTATCGTTAATTCTGTTGCTCAAAATTGGATTTAAGCAAACATCTTTAATTCCGAGTTTCAAGTTAACAATTTAATAAAAACTGTCAATTCAGAGATTCAAAGATCATTAATAAAATTCAAATATCAATTCAAATAATCACAGTAAGAATAATTGTTTATTCTGAAGCTTTGCGTCAAAATTTAGGAAACATCTTTAATTCAGTCAAAATTTAAAATTACTTACTCAAAATTGGATTTAAACAAACATCTTTAATTCCGGGTTTCAAATTAACAATTTAACAAAAACTATCAATTCAGACATGCAAAGGGCATTAATAAAAATTATCAATTCAAAGAATCACAGCTTAAATAATTGTTTATTCTGGAGAATTTACGTCGAAATGTAGCAATCATGATCAAAATTTAATGAAATATATTAATTATGTATTTATTGATCCGATATTTTGAATGGGTTCAGCTTCAGTTGCAGGTTTGTCAGTGACCTTAGCAAGGGGCAAAATCAGCTTCTGTATAAACATCGGGATTTTAAAGGAATATCCCTGTACATTCGAATGATTTCTCAGCAATGTGAAGAGTTGCTACTTTCGCATAAGCTGCGTGAAATAGTGCCGATATTTCTTTAATGGTAATCGGCCCTTTTTTACTATCCATTTATCACATTCAACAGAAAAAGCGCTTTTGAGAGGAAAATAAGCTTCTGTCCAAAGCTTGCGTCTTGTGGCTGGAGTGCAAGGGTAAAGCCAAAAGAATAAAAAAGTCGAAGCCAAGTTAAAAATATACTAAAAAAAAACTATAGTTTTCGTCCAGGATCCTCATTTTACCTCGGCTACATGTTCTGAAAATGTCAGCCCTCTAGCTATATTGGAACATGCTTCATTAAAGTGTTTCACTTTAATTTCCTTTTCATTTGATTTTCATTTTTTGGGACTTACCCTCGCTAAAGAAGTTTCACTTCAAAAATTTAAAAGTATGTGTAAGTATCGAACCAAGTAAAGAAACTTAAACTTTCCTTCATGTTTAGCAAACTTTTGTTTATTCATGACCATAAATCAGGTTTCAGTCACTTTAACTTCTTATTTACTGCCACACGCTTTATAACCGCCTAACGCCTGAATTAAAATAAAATTTTAGCTTTACACTCTTCCTACATCCCTCCACGCCATAAAATGAATGAGAAGTTGTGAAAATAACTTAAACTCATAAAGCTTTTAGACACGTTAATTTCTTATTTACTGTAGGTTACTTTATGACTGCCAAATTTCTGAATTATTAAAAAACTAGACTATAATTTTGCAGCTTCCTCACATCTTCTGTCGCTATAAAATAAATTTTTACAATATAATTAATTGACAAGCTAAAAAAAACTTTAAAGTATTAAAAAAATGGTGTGGTGAAGTGAAACCGTCATCAAACTAAATTGAGAGAGAATGAGACGAATGCAGTATCGGGAGTTGGGTAATTATAGGATTTATTATTTGTAATATTTTTACCAAGTTTAAAACTGTAAGAGGGATCCATGTAAAAATAAAAATTTTAAAAGCATATACAGGGTGGACAAATTTTTTTCAAAAACTTCTCTGGCCCGCACTTAAACGGCCCGTCACTTTGATAAAGGTGAGGACGTCCTCCCAGTCCAGATCCTTTAGATCTTCCCGAGCAAGTGTTGATGCTCCCAGTATGTTCCTCCTTAGGTGACTTCACCTATCACAAATTCCTATATAGTGGTATGAGGACTCCTCCCCTGTCCCGCAGTTCGGGCAGAGTGGGCTGTCCGTCTCACGCCGATAAGGTGCTGATGTCTGTTTAGGCTTCCATGCCCAGTCAGAATACCTACTAAGTTCCTGATGTCCTCTCGGCTCTTTTTTAGCAGTCGCCTTGCTCTGGATCCGTCAGGATTTAGAATCATTTCCATGGTTTGTCTGCATCCTTCTTTTCCTCTCCAATTGTGCTTTGTCTTGTTCCAGGCCCAGTTATTAAGTTCCTGAGAGATTTGCCTTTTACTTAAGCCCAGACTAGGTTCTGGACCGACGAGGTGGCTCATTGAGCCTTGTCTTGCCAATTCATCGGCCCGTTCGTTGCACTCGATGCCACTGTGCCCTTGAACCCATTTGAGTCTTACTTCCTTGCGCACAGCCAATATATCTAGGGCGTCTCTACATTCCTGAACTAGCTTACAGTTTGCCCTGGGTCTTTGGATCGCCCTGAGAGCGGCTTGACTGTCCGAGTAAACATATATACTCTCTACACCTTCTGTTATCTCCGCCTTGGTTGCTACTTTCAAAATAGCAAACACCTCCGCCTGGAAAACAGTGGCATATCTCCCCAGCGGAGTGCTTTCTCCTGATTTAGTGTTGTCTAGGTATACGCCGGCTCCGGATGACTGTGTATTAGCCATCCATGAGCCGTCAGTGTACCATGCGTGTACGCCGCTCGGCGTACGTACCTGGCATGACAGCCACTCTTCTCTTGATGGAAATTCCACTTGAAAATTTCTTCTCAGTCTTAATCTGCCCTCTGGAATATTGCCTTTGGTCGCAATGATGGGTAGATCCCTACTCATTTTGGCGGCAATAGTCGTATGGCCTTTCCCTGTGTAGTCCGTTCGCCATGGGTCTCTGTCGATCATCCTTTTGTGAGCCGCCATTGCCTCTCTCTCAATCCAGATCGGGAGGCCCGGCAGCCCTAGGATGATGTTCAGTGCTGCTCCGGGAGTTGTTCTCAATGCTCCGGTAATACCCAAACAAGCCAGCCTTTGCAGTCAGGCCAGTTTCTGGGCATTAGTGGCTCTGGCCACCGCTGGCCACCAGACCACGGATTCATAGGAAATCCTCGGTCTTATCACAGCAGTGTACAGCCACTGGAGGATGTAAGGTTTTAAACCCCACTTCCTACCTACCGTTCTCCTTAGTTGCCACATAATCGCGGTTGTCTTATTCATCACCTGCTCAATGTGTGCCTTCCACGTCAATTTGCTGTCTAAAATAACTTCTAAATATTTGACTTGTTGACTTAGGCGCAGTCTCGTCTGGTAAAGTATGGGATGTATAAAATCTGTTATATTTCATTTCCTTGTGAAGAGAATGAGTTCGGTCTTCCCTGGGTTTACTGAGAGACCATTCTCCTCACACCAACCTTGAACTATCCGACACGCCACCTGCATACGCTCGCAGACCGATCTCACGAACTTGCCCGTGATCATTACTAGCCCGTCGTCAGCATATGCTTGTGCGTAGAATCCCTCAAGATTTAACCTTCTCGGGAGGCTGTCCATCACCAGACACCACAAATGTGGCGAGAGGCAGCTGCCTTGTGGACAACCCCCTCTTACCCCCGCTTCGACGCACACTTCTCCCAGCGTTGCACTGATCTTTCGGTCTTCCAGTGCCGTTTTTACCCACTTGAGCAAATGAACTGGTGTTCTGCTGGCCTGGAGGGCTTGACAGATAGTTTTCGTTTTAGCCTTCTACGTCAAAGAAGAACGCTAGCGCCATTTCTTTGTTTTCTATTGCCTTTTCAGCCCTTTTAACTACAGAATGGAGAGCCGTTTCAGTGGACTTCCCCCTTCTGTAGGCGTGCTGATTATCATGTAGAGGAGAATCGATTAGGATCTCTTCCATGATGAACTTGTCAACATTTTTTCCATTGTCTTCATTAAAAATGAAATTAGACTTATAGGCCTAAAGGACTTGGGATGGGAATAGTCCAAGCTTGTGGAACGTACCCTAGTGCTATGCTGGCCTCGAAAACTCTCTTTAAGTAAGGGAGTAACTTGTCAAGGCCCGCCTGCAGCATCATGGGTATAATTTCATCCGGCCCTCCTGCCTTATATGGACTGAACTCCCCCACTGCCCAAGTTATGGATTCCTCAGTCACCACACTGCGGGCAAGGTTCCAGTCCATCTCTGGTTCTGGTTCTTTGTCCCAGTTGGTAGTCTGTACCTCTCCGGGGAAGTGGGTCTTTAGAAGAAGCTTTATCGTTTCCTCTCTGTTCGCCGTCCATTGTTCGCCTGTTTTCAGAGAGCTAATCTCTTTTTGTCTTTCCGAGCGCAGCAGCTTAAGCAGACGCGCTGAGTCCGAGAGAGACTCCATCTCTCCACAGAATTTCCTTCAGCTGTCTCTTTTGCTGCGTCGGACCTCGATTTTAAATTTCCTTCTGACTTCTACATACACATCCCAGAGCTCCTGCCGCCCTTCCCTGAAAGCGTGGCGGTGTGATCTTCTTACGTCTTTTTTAAGACGGTCCACCAAGGCAGCCTCTTGTCGCTCGCTTTCTTAAGTGGGCACGCTTGTTCATAGGAGTTGATGATTATACTGTTTAGCTTTACCACCTCAATTTCTAGTTTTTGTTTGGATAAAATAGCCTGCCCTAAAGTTCCCATGAATATTACCAGACTTTCCCTAAATTTGTTCCAGTCGGTTGCCCTCGGAATTCTTTTCAGTGGCTTTTCCATCTTATCCGATTTAATTTCGAGTCGGATCATTCTATGATAGGACACAGTTATGTCCCTACTTACCCTCCAATTGACTTCCTTTTCCGCAAATGCTCGAGTTACCACTGTAATATCGATAACCTCCTGACGAAGCCGATTCACAAAAGTTGGTTCCGCATTTACTTTAGCTACTTCAAGGTTTTCCGATACGAAATACTCTAATAAAGCCGTACCTCTCGCGTTAGTGTTAGTGCTCCCCCAAACGATATTATGCGCGTTTGCGTCATACCCCACGATTAGCGGAAAACCTTTTTCTTTACTGTATTCTATTAATCTTATTAATTCTTCCGTTGGGGGAAGTTGCGCGTTATCATACGGAAGATATAAACTGCTAATTAATAACGTATATTTTGTGCCACTCACCATGTATTCCAGCAGGATCACCGTGATGTCCTTGGAGCTTAGTTGTGGTAACAGAGTTCCCTGCAGCTCCCTGGACATCACGATACATGTTCTTGGCCTCTCTACTCCTTCACACCCGGCCAAGATGGCAAAGCCGGGGGTCCCAAGTCCCCGTATGTTTTCCCTAAAAAAATAAGGTTTTTGTATTAGTATAATCTCTCCAGATTTTCCAGTCATGATGCTTGCCAATTCAGCACTAGCATCTCGGCTATGCTGGAGATTTATTTGACTTACCCTTAATTGCGCCATGGGGGACACCATGGATAGGGGTAGCCACCTTACTTGGCTATTGCCTGCTTCCTGATGGTTTGGAAGTCTCGGCTGAAGTGCTCCGCCCGGTGGGTGCTCTCCGAATGGTTACCCTGTAAACTCGCACAGCGACCAATTCGAAGAACACAATCCACCCGGCCAGCCACGACCTCCCTGCTCACCAGGAAGTGAAGGCCCCAACTGCTTGGTTGTCCTTCGGTCTTCAGATGCTGCCACTCCGGAACACTCAAGGTGGTGTTCTGGTATATACAGGGAAAATTAAAATCCAACATAAAAACAAAAATTCACTTGAGAAAAATAAAAAAAAATAAAAAGTTTCAGGAAAAATCTTATTTCTTTGCAACACAATGATGTGTTACACATAATATATAAAATTCGCAATTTCTACGAAAAGCTGTAGGTCCTTGCAAATTACCATTATTGACTTTTATCTGACTCAACTTCTACGCACTATAACTTTTGCTATTACAAATACATTAGATATTGAATTGATTGATTTAGAACAAATAAAGGAAATCTGGAACTTTTTAAAAATCCATTATGCTCGTAATCAACTATGGCCCTTGGACCAAACCAAAGTCATGAGTTAAAGTCAATATGCAAAGCCGCGTTTACCCAAACAAATAACAAGGCAATTTTGGTAGTTAAGATACCATTATTTAGGAAAGATGTGTGTAAATTACAAACTGTGTACCCTATCTCCACAGATAAACAAATGATATTGAAATCTCCTAGTAAATATTACTGTGTATTCATCAATTAATTGACTTTTGCTATATTAGAAATTGTTCGTATGCACAAGTAAATGATAATAATTATAGTATTGCTCTTTATACTCAAAATGACAAATTATTATATTGCACAAATAATCCTACGGAAGTAATCGAAAACTGCGAAACAATTTATAAACAAATTGTTAATAATTTTAAGCCATTGTGACGTAATTATAGAAAAAGAAAGATATTCGAATATTGACTTTCGCATAAGTGAAAATTTAGAAAATGTAGATTTCCAATTGTTAGAAACTAAGAAAAACATCAACTTGAAATTGTATCATTTACAGGAGCCTGTGAAGACCCAAGACGATTTATTTGAACCAATCGAATATACTGATTTTGTATCCAAAACAACTCATTATTTTGTATCCACATTTATTGTATGCCTTATTATGATAATTTGCGTTGCTAACATACTAATTTACAGAAAAAGAATCAAGGAATCTATTTCCAAGAAACTTCTCCAGAAAATGATCAACGAGGACGTTGAAAACTCTAAGGGAGGAGGAGTTACGGACCTAGGCCGGCTCTGATACTTTACAGTATCATTTGCTGCCCTTTGAGTTCTCCGAGGCGGATGACTCATGTTTACGCCAACATGAGATAACTGGACTATGCCTCGTCATTACTATCATCACGATGAGAAACGGCTACCATACAGGAATAGTTAGCTTTTAGATTCATTGTGTTTCTGGCTCTGCTCTTGTAAGTAAATTAAATATTAATAATAAAACGTTTTAAAAAAAGAATTTCCAGTCTGCGAAATTATAATTCGGGCTCTGACATCATTATGGCAGGATCGACCATTTCTTCATCCTCGTCAATGGGACTACTGGGTGTTTGAGTCAACAGCTATATGACCACGTTGCCAACATCGCAAAATCAGCCTCCCGGAAGCCTGGTGCGCTATTTCGCAACAAAAAAACTGTGTACACTGCAGCAGTAGGTCTTGCTCTACAAAGCGCCAATAAGACCGTGCTTAGAATATTGCTCACACATCTGGGGAGCTGCATCAAAGCACACTCTAAAGCTGCTGGATTCCATTCAGAAGAGAGCTGGATAGTTTGGAACACCGCAATCTCCTTTTAGTGTGTGTGCCAGTGCTATAAAAAATCAATTATGTCTAACTTTGGAGCAATAAGAAATACCTACTATCCTCAGGTGATTAAGTGTTTAAAATTGAAGGGCTACTTACTTTTTAATTATCAAAATATTGTGAGATTGAGCATAAAGAAAGATTCGCTAGCAATATTTTGCGTCACCTCCAAGAATCTTTTTCATTTCATTTTAATTATCGCTTTCCTAAAGTTTTTATTTCTGTCGCGAGGTCTTTTCGAGAAAAATGTTGAATATTAAAAATTGCCCGTATACTCGTTAAATAACGGAATTAAAACATCTTTGAGCGTTACATGCTTTTACGTAGACATATTTAGTACCCGGGAAAAAGTGTACTGAAATCACTTCTCTCGTAAAAGTTTCTAATGCAGCTCATAGAAAAATAGTCAGTCTAAGCAGAAGGTTGCAAACTGTTTTTTTTAATTTAGCGTCGCATTAAGAAGGTATCCCTAATAGATAGAATTTGTATATTAGTTATGGTTTAAATGATTTATTTTACGAAGCCCCCCGGTATTTAACGTTGCAATAAAATAAATCACTTTTCGAACGCTCCCCACCCAGGAGACAGAATTCAAAAATCCTAGTTATCAGCTGTTGATCCGCTTTATCTTAAAGGTGGTGATGGGGTGCTGAGTTTTTCGATTTTTTTTTCATCACGTTCGAAAAAAAAAACCGCAAACGTCATATTTACGCGAACAAGTAACGATTGCGTGTACATGTAAACAGTGGCTTGTGCCAACTTTTTCCTAAAGTTGACTAACGGTGTGTAATAGTGGCCAAGATAGTGTCAAATTAAGTGAATATACCAAATTTGTAGTGCGCGTATTCTACGAGTGCCGAGCGGTGTTTTGTGAAAATTCGTAGATACTCTGCTGGAAATGATTAAAAGTTTAATAATATTTTCATATTTAGACGTCCGTTGCAGTTAGGCGTTGTGACCGTGACGTTTTTAGGTCGAGTTTCGCAATCTTTGGCAACCACAAAGTCCTGGTCAGTAAAACTAGAGGCACCAACTTTGGACAAAATATTATCATACATTCGGAAAACGAACCTTTGGAAGGTTTGG
>JAEQML010081044.1:0-11370 GCA_016904865.1 Pissodes strobi | reverse complement strand
AACAATTGTCAAAGGATACGATAAGACAGTTAATAAATCAATTTTATGTTTCAAAGATAATACCAAAAGTCGTCCCATTATGTTTCTTTCGACATTTACTTCAGCTATTTTTCCGTCGCTTCTTTTCATTTTTAATTTATTTTCTGCTGCAAATGTGTGAATTACTTGTTTTGAAATAGGCTTTTCAAACCTATTTGCATCCTCGTTGCATTCAGTAATAAATCGATCTCTTAGTTTTTCTCCTTTAGAAATAATATTTAAAAGAAAATTTTTGGTTTCTTCGCTGGAGGTTTTTCCAGTGGATAGATTAACGAGTTCGTTATTGTTTAACATTTCAGTTGAAAAGGGATTAAGAGTATTGGTAATTTGACTTAGAAGTTCCTTTATCAAGATATTATCTTTTTTAATTCTATTATCGCGAAGATCAGTCATTACGTCTTCGATAGAGTTTAGGTTCAGGGTATCTAATAAATGTGTGACTAAGGATGTGCGTAGTGAATGACTTATGGCCCACCGGCGCCTTGCTGATATAGAGTTTGTAAATGAGCTGATCCCTGTAAAAAAATATAACATAATTTAGTGGCAATATTAATACAGCAAAATTAAATTGTTACCTGTTAGTTTACTTGCAGCATCTTTGTTAATGGTTTGTTCCAATGTGAGATCAATTGGACTACCGGAAATAGTTATTTGTGTATTTAGAGCGCAAAGTAACGGATTGCCGCTTGAGAAAGAATGTTACTGCGCGACGCGTAGCGGAGCGCAGTAATCTTTCGAAAACGGCAATCTTACTTTGCGCTCGAAAAACACACAGAACTTTTTCTACAGCCGCATTTTTTAAAATTAAATGCACATTTTTCTCTATACTTATTCTGAAATTTGCGAATGACTGTCAGTTTTGACATATTATGTTCGGGCTTCGGGCATATTTAGAACAGGATTGCCAGCAACAAACTGTAACAAACGCACGACTGTTATTTATTTATCTTCGGTTTCCATGACCATTCAGCACACTAGACGGAAAAAGCGAGAATTTTACTTTTCCATGTTCGCGCTAGAGCGCAAAATAAGGATCCACGGCATTAGTTGATTTTGCGATTTCATTTGAATTTAGTATTTAGTAATTTTGCGCGCGGCTGTAGAAAAATAATTTTTCATTGCGCCTTATTGAAATACCGCCTTTTACCAGCATTTCTTTTAAACCAGGATTGGTGTTTTCTACATTTACTAAATTGTTAT
The DNA here is from genome assembly GCA_016904865.1 of Pissodes strobi. NCBI lineage: Eukaryota > Metazoa > Arthropoda > Insecta > Coleoptera > Curculionidae > Pissodes > Pissodes strobi. The sequence continues at coordinate 10,131 of JAEQML010081044.1, read as the reverse complement.
AGAATCTGACAATCCACCTTGCATAGTTCTGATGATTAAAGTAGAACATAAGGGTGGCTATTTGAGGTAAACATGAAACATATAAATCAAAATCTCCTGTTCTAATGCTTCTCGAAAATTCTTGAAACAGTTTTATTAAATTTATATATGTAATCCAATATTTAGCTGTTGCACCATGTAAGCCTTCTTCTGCTTCATGGTAATAGTGGTCATATCCATCCAAAATCTCCGCAAGACCGCTTGAAAAGTTCACTTCGCTTAATTTTTGGTTTTGGATTCTTTTCAGTTCATTAGTCAACTGATCAATGCAGATGTTATTTGCTTGTAGATATGCCCGAAAATGCAAAATTTGCAATGATGCTGCAAATATCGGATGAATTCGCTTACAACGATTGTAATGTGTCCCCGTGATAAAGCCCTTAAGCGAACCTGGAGCTAAAATTCCCGATTCTGTGAGAATATACGGCCCACCAGATTCTTCAATATATTTACCAACAGCCTTAAAATATGACATCTGAACATGAAAAGCTCCCAATTGTATAAATACATTGTCATATTTTGGACGCTCTTCACTCTGTATTTGCATTGCAAGTTTTGCTATGGCCAAGTCATAAGTGACGGATATGTAATTCTGCTGACAAGCTATGGCGATATCTTTAGCTATATTTAAGGTATGTGCTACTACCGACAGGCTTGTAGGCGATTCGTTGATCGGTGGTAAGTAGCAAATATTTTGAACTGGAAAAGTTTCACTGGTTTTTAAATTATTCCATCCCGCCCACATAGGTACGTCTTCTTGTAGTATTGCAAGTGACATAACCCACAAATTATCTAGTTGTCGAATATTCTTATACTTAGTCTCATCAAGTTTGGCTAATAGCGGTAGACGAACGATCTCGTTTAACTTAGGTTTTTTATAATAAGGTTCTATTTCGGCGTCCAACATATCAAACATTCTTCGTCTTTTCCTTTGGGCAGTAGGCATGGGCTCATTAATGCCATGATTGTTCTCTTCGGTATTGCCAATTATACTGCTTTTGTTTTGATAAATAATACCAACAGTGTCATGAAGTGTATCTTTGCCGGACAAGGTATCTACAAATCTATCATAATTATCGAATGCAAGTGCAGTCGACAAATCTGGTTTTTGTTGAATACCATAAGGTGTAATAAATGGGCCCTCAAAAGATGAATAAGTAAGCTCTGTTTCTAGTTCTTCTACTACTGAATAGCCGACACTGTGACCTAATCTATTCAAAATGTTTATAACTTTTCTACTTCCTGTGAGACTCTTTATGACCATACCTAGTTCCATGTGTTTTGATGTTTTAATCCGACCGTTCGTAACTGAGTTAATGGCATCTTGTGCTAGAGACTCAATCCTTATTTTTCTATTTGTTTCTAGAGGACGATCGTATGGCCCACATAGCAAATTTGTAGAAAAAAATTGTAGCAATGGTGGTATGGAGCATTCACCATTATATATCTCTTTTAAAGTTATTTGAGAAGGCAAAGTATTTTTCTTAATTCTTAATATATCCCTTCTTAATGCAAATGCAACATCCTGTATATCTGTTTCTAATGTTTTAGCTTTACTCAGGCACATATGTACAGCAGTTACAGAATCTATATCTTTACTATGAATAATAAATTTTCCCCGATGTTTTGTGAATTTTAAAAGGTTTAGATACACCTTTCTTAATTTACGAAATAAATGTTCAAAGGTAAATTTCTTGGATCTTTCAGTGTTATCTTTAGCTATTTCAAAGAAATATTGGATATAAATACGCTGGATGCTAGTCAAAAAGTAAGCGTCTCGTTTTTCAACAATATAGGTTTTAATAAATTCTTTTAATTTACTATACTCGACGCGCCGAACAGATTCACCAAACACGGAAAACACGGATACAATAATTCTTCTTATTTTATGATTCCATTGATTCCAAACATAGGAACTTTGATTAACACACTCTATTTTTATTTTTTGTATTATGGATAAGAAAAATCGAAATGAAAAACAAAACATTGGGTCGATTCAATCATAAAATAAGACGAGTTGTTTCCGCGATTGGTGAATCTGTTCGGCGCATCGAGTATAAAAGCAATCCTATGGTAGTTCCGAATAGTATGCCAGAGTCCCTCTTTATTTTTTATTTCAGATCGTTTTTTAACCTGCATAGTGTACTTTACCCGGCATGGTCTGTGATAAAGTATTTCTTTAGCAATAAAATCTATTTCAGTGATTTTTGATAAAAGCTGCTGATCATTTAGAGCTAGTGCATATTGTTTAATGTTGGCTTCAAAGTTTTTCGTTTGGCAAGTGGTTAAAAGGGTTCGTTTCTTATTTTTATAAATAAATAATTTATTGCAAAAAATGCACGACTTTTTCAGAATTCCAATGCGGCGAATTTTAAACAAGGTATTTCTAGATCGTGTACTTCTCTCCAAAGGTCTTTCCTGATTAATGGCTTGTATTTTTGTTTCGTTTTCCTCAGCAGTTTCTCGTAAAAACACCTCCATTCTCGCTTTTTTAATTGCTGTTAGTTTTCTGTAGCAGCTTGAATGGTACCCCAAAGTAGAAAAGCCACTTTGATATGGAAGATGTATTTCAGCATACTTCATATTAAAATGCTTTCGACAAGCTAAAGACAACTGACATTTTTTAAAAGTATCTACTGTAAATACTTTTGAATTTTCTGAGACATCTTCAACGTGAATACAGCAATTTCTAATTATCCCTGATGAAGAGCTTGGGCCGTCTAAGTCCATGACCTTTAATAAACAAGGACTTTACTAAACGAAATAAAACACTTTTTTTTTATATTATTATTATATTAATAATTATCCTCGCATTATATTCTAATTTAATACAAATACAAGAATATTTAAGACTAGAAGATACTCTATTGCACCATTTTGACTAAGTTTACAGAATTAAAAGTATAAGTTGGTGCACTAAGCGCCAATTCAATGAAATCGTCATATCAAAGGCGAGCCGAGGACGTAAAAAAATGTAGGGAGTATTGAGGCAATAAGAGCCGAGTTTGACGCGATTTACTTCGGTCAAAGCGCTATTGGGCATCATATAGTAAAATTTCCCGCTTAGTAAGTAATAAATGGATGAATTTAAATAATGAAATATGTTTTCATTAAAATTTTGAAAAATATATTTTGTGAAGTCACAAAGAAAGATGAAAAGGTAAAGGCCTTATTCAGCATATTTTAAATAAATTACGGTAAATACGATTGCATATTTAAATAAAATTTGTAAAATATATTATTTTTTACTTCAAGAATTTTTAGCAAATTCTATATTTCGTTAATTTTACCACAATAACTAATTAGCACAAAATTTAAAGTAATAGACTTTTAGATAAACCTATATTTGCACCCATCTTACATTATTTTGCAAATGCACAAAATCTGATTAAAAGTTACCTTTTTTAGTTGGTAACACGTTTGATGGAACAGCATATGAATGTATACAGCTCCTAGAAGAATTTGCAAAACTGTTTTCATTAAAATGCAAACCACACATTCTAATACGGCTATGACATTACATTGGTGTATCATTCGCATATTTGTGGGATCCTATAAATTCTAAGGCACTTTTCCAGGCCCGACACCTGCAAGTTTTTTTTTATTACATACTCTATTGTACTCACTATAAATCCATATTAATATTATTATTAAACATACAAGTGAAGTTAAATAAAAGCTTATAATAAACTAATACATACCTACCCTTTTGGGCACCTAAAGAGCGATATATTGACTGCCATTCGTCTTTCACAATCAACTACTGAACAAATATTTCGATTTTCGACTAGACATTTTACTCAGAAATCCACCAAAAACAAATCGCTATTTTTTAAATCTCACCCTATACGCCGGACCGTAAACAAATTTAAAATAAACTTAAATTACCTATTACCTATAGACTGGCACCAGTCTACCGGACAGGCGGGGAGGGGCGGAGTGGAATTTTACTATGGCGCGGAGTGAATCAACTTATATTTTTAATTCTGTAAACTTTGATTTTGATTTATAACATCACCAGCCATAAATTAAATTATATTATATTAAGGAGAAAATATCCAAACCGGCAACGTTGCAAAAATTTCTCGCTGTATAATAATCAAAAAAATATAAAAAACAATACATGCCTTTGACAATAATCTACCTGCCTGTAATGTTAAACCTACCCTAACCTATAACAAGCTGACTATGCATTTTTCCATTTCCGATATTATCTATCCAAATTTACTTACCAATAAATGGGTTATGCACAAATCTCAATAAGGAGTTACTAATACACACTAAACTGACCAAAATAATATGAAGAAATAATTATTATTTTCATAGAGGCCGACGCAGACGCCGATGACAGCCCCCACTTCTCGCTTTATTCAAAGGTACAAAAAAAAACAAATTGTTGCACAGCCGCCTTCAAACCCTGGAGGTGGCTGTGGTTGTTGCCGATAGTTGCTTTCTATTATACATGAAATTGTGGTAGATATATTAATCTATTTTTAAATTAATTCGACTCTTCTACGGCGTCGAAACTTTGTATATACATATTCAGAAAAAGTAATACATTTTTTGACATAATACGTGTGCAAAGTTATGGTATTTCTTTGAAATTTAATTCTTTAATTAAGAAAAGTTGAAAGTGGTTATCAATTGCAAAAAAAATCGCAAATATTTAATCCAAATAGGTCACTTTTTATAAGCTAAAGTTTGCAATTTAAGTCAAGATATTTTTCTACTTTAAACCCGTCTGCGATTTGAATGCGACCGTCTGCCAAAGTTTTCTCTTTTAACTTTGATTAGTAATATCTTGAGTAATATTTTGACCCAAAAATAACGGCGGTAACCCTTGAGGAAGTTTATGGCGTTTTTTTGACATAATTGACTTCGTCTGCTTCAAAATAGCGATCACTTCCAACGGCAGACGCATTGGAATTCAATTTTGTTATTATCTTAGGCCATTTTCATAAAACATTTATGCTGGTAATAATTGGGTAGTTATGAGCTATTTTATTTTTTTTTTGTTTAAATTTTAAACTAATAAGGCGACCACTCACATCCGGCAGACGGACGGTTTTAAAATTACAACCTAAAGGAGTACAGACATGTCAATTCAAACCATTGGTAACTTATGAAGTTGTTTTTACTGCCAGCTCTCAAACTAAATGGTTATCCCACGCTTCGCTTGGTTTGAATTGTGAACGAACCGCTTTTAAAATTCGCCTAACTTATCTCCCTCTCTATTTTCGTTACCGTTCGCCATATCACAAATTATGTAACTCTTGCAAAAAGTTCACCAGCTTGCTCTCCAGATACTAAAGAAGTTTAATTTCAAAAAGTTTCTCATTTATCTTAACAGAACTTGAATGTAAAGTGTGGCAAACTTATTTGGAACAGCGACATCTGAGAAGCAAAGAGAGGAAAAATGACTTGCAGCCAATCGCCTTGATGCACTTTGTCACGAGGACGAGGGGAACTTGACGCACTTGTTGCCGGATGTATCGGGCAAATAGATATAAATGTCGCAAATTTAGATGTTAATAAATTTCCTATAAAATGGTTAGGATGGATATGAGTAGTATTTACTGAGTGAGTGAATAATAATATGTTTTCTCTGATTAAAAATAAAAAACTATAACTCAAACCACAAAATTATATAATAGGGCGATTCTCGCCACTTCTTTGATGATTCTCTTTGTCTTTGGCTTGGGAATTAAATATTTTTTTTGTTTTGTACTAGAGCGGCGCGGCGGTTTATATAAATGTAAATTTAAATCATATATTTAATTAACCAATTAGCTTTAATGCAACCATTATGTAGTATCTATAGTATCTTTGTATATTTTTATGAAGCGATATTCAGACTTAATTTGCGTAACGCCCTATGTTGTGACACTATTTTTGAGCTATTATTTGCACAATAATTGTCGAATGACACTATTTTTTAGGCAATGGAGAATCAACCAATTTTTATTTATAATTCAACTTTAGGTTGATAAAATGATACAGAGGCAATCATTATATACTGTTTTTTCTATTATGGGGATAGCCAAATTTAAATTAAATTTATGGAAATGATGTATATTTTTTTCCCGGACAGGTTTGGTCTTTGTTTATTGTTTCTGGTTTGTTATTTTTCTAAGCATATACATATATTCCGATATGACATGGAATTTAAGATTTGTATCTGTATAATATAACACATGACACTGTAGTCCCTTCCGTGTGCTTTTTGCGATTTGACCTTTTTAATGTTAATAAATAGGAGCGGAGTTGTCCGTCTTTTTATAACTAAGGGACTTGTTACTGACTAGGTACAAAAGTATTTTTTAACTTATTTACTTCTTGATCACGGGTATAGGATTGGAGGGGGTGCTTGGAACATAAAAAAACATATTCTTTTTTCTTAGTAGCGCGTTTGGAGACCGTCCCTGTTGCTCTTGTAGTGCTTTGCTGGCTGAGCCACCTTTTTTCTCTCTCTTGTTTGTTTGCTATTATTTATAAATATAAATACAAATATATCTATATCACTATTATTGTATAAACATAAATTGCTAATATATTTTTTGGAGTTTTAACCGCAGCCATGATTGTCTGCATATATTAACATAAACCACTATGAAAATTGCACATATCAACGTGAGATCACTGTTTACAGGCTTCTACGATTTTTCAAACTTAGTACAATCTAATGATTTCGATGTTGTGATGGTCACTGAAACCTGGCTTTCAGAAAATTCTGATGTCAATCTTGTAAATATACCTAATTATAAATTATTTCGTAAGGATAGAATTGGCAGAGGTGGAGGAGTGGGGGCTTATGTTAAATCATGTTTAAATCCAACAATTATGACTTTTAAATTTCATATTAATGAGTTATTGGAGTATTTGTGTTTAAAATTTTCTCTACCTAATAAAACCATATTTATCGGAGTATTTTATAGACCACCAAAAACAAACATAAATACATTTATCTCGGACTTTGACAATATTTTGAGTGATGCTCTACCTCTGGCGGATGTTTTCGTGTGTTTGGGTGACTTCAATGTCAATTTTTTAAATTTAAATAACCCCGTTTTACACACTTTTGAATCATATGGATTTTCACAGATTTTAGATGAACCAACCAGAATATCGAGTACATCTAGTACTCTAATTGACCCTATACTCATAAACAACACTGAAATAATTGATCGATATGGAACACTCTCTTGCGAGAACATCTCGGATCATAATCTAGTCTACGTACAGCTTAATCTTCATTTTAAAAAACCGCCGCCTAAGAAAGTTAAGTATCGTTGCTTTAAAACCTTTGATATTCAGCATTTTCAAACTGAGTTGGAAAGTTTACCATGGCATCACCTATTTCGGGAACATAATATAGAAAATAAAATTAATATTTTTAATAATCTAATTACAGATTTGTTCGATAGGCATGCTCCAATTCGAGAAGTAAGAGTTACAAAACCCAAAATGCCCTGGCTAAATGAAGATATCATAAACTTAAAAAAACGTAGAAATAAAGCATGGCAAAAATATAAAAAAACTGGGTTGGATATTGACCGGGAAAATTATAAAGTACTAAGAAATCAAATTGTTTCTTCTACAAGAGAAGCAAAAAAGAACTACTTAATTGGCATATCTGCCCAAAATAACTCTGCGAAAACATGGAGGGCCCTTAGAGATCTTAATATCCGCACTAACAAACAAAATTCTCTGCCTTATGACTTATCTAATCCAGAAGAAATTAATAGATACTTTCATCTTTTTTACAGAACGTTTCAAATAAATGTGACAAAAAAATTGATTTTTATAATAGTAATTTTTATAGTCCTAATTACTCATTTAGTTTCTCTTTCACGAATATTGATGACATACATCATATCTTACATAACATAAAAACGAATGCTTTGGGAATCGATAATATCAACTCTAAAATGTTGAAACTTTGTAGTCCTTCTATCGACCACATCATTTTACACATTATTAACTACATTATTGAAAAGGGTACTTTTCCAACATTATGGAAAACTGCCATTGGAATACCTTTGTCGAAGATAAACAACCCAAAATCTTTTTCAGATCTGCGCATTATCAGCATTTTGCCTGCGCTTTCGAAAATTTTAGAAAAAGTTCTCTACCAACAAGTTTATAGTTATTTTATGTCTAAGAGGTTGATACCTGATATCCAATGTGGTTTTAGGCGGGACTTTGGCACAGCCACTGCCTTAACAGCAGTCCTTGATGAGATCATTAAGGCGTCTGACGAGGGCGACGTGAGTGTGCTCATTCTGCTGGATTTTTCAAAAGCATTCGATACACTTGACCATCGGCTACTTTGTGCTAAGTTAAAATACTATGGCTTTGACCAACTTGCATTGGAATTTATTAAATCTTTTTTAAGTAATAGGTCTCAGAGCGTGGTATATGAGGGTGTCGAATCTAGCAGGGTGGGCATTCGCTCTGGAGTGCCTCAGGGTTCTATCCTCTCTCCTTTGTTATTCATTATATACACAATCGATATAATCACATCTCCGATTTATTGTATGGCGCAGGCTTATGCTGACGATACGCAGCTATATTATTCGTTTAAGCACTCGGACATTTTACAAGCTGGACAAAATATTTCTAGGGACTTAAATACTATAAAAGCACTTTCAGATGAACATAATTTAAACCTAAATTCGGATAAGTCAAGGGTGTTATGCTTCGGTAGTAATTTTAAGAGAAATATTATTAGGAATTCACTAAATCTACAAATTGATGGCAGGCCTCTAGCTTTTGTCTCTGCTGCAAAGAATCTCGGATTGTTGATTGACGAAGAGTTACGTTTTGGTGAACATCTAAAACAGCTTATTAAAAGAGCCTTTTGCTCATTGAAACTATTATACAGTAATAGACATATTCTCAGTTTTAATTTTAAAAGGATTCTCTGTGAATCGTTGTGCCTCTCTCATTTTACATATTGCGATTTTATTTATGGCCCCTGTCTATATGAGATTGATAAGGGCAGAATACAAAAAGTCCAAAACGCCTGCTGCAGATTGATATTTGGCCTTAGAAAATACGACCACATCTCGGCGAAAGTGTCGGAATGCAACTGGCTCAATATGAATAATCGCAGGACTCATCACCTGGGAAATTTTATACATAAAACTATTAACAAGCCAAATACTTCTGAATTAATAAAAAGCAAATTTATCCCTAGACATAATATTCATAAAGTAAATGTAAGATTTCCTAAAAAACTCACAATGCCTAGACATAAAACAGCTATGTTTAAAAGAAGTTTCTCTTTCAATGCTATTAATCTGTATAACTCACTGCCTGAAGAATTTAAACTTTATAATATTAACAAGTTTAAGTATAAACTCCGATCTCACTTATATTGTGAACAATTGCGTGGACGGTAGTCTGGTCAGCGGGGTGCTGCGATGGGCGACTTGGATGGCTCCTTCCTTACAATAAAATTAAAAATAATTGAAGGGTGCTGCTTAAGATGATTTTAAATTGGTATGTATGCGGGTATTTTGACGCTCTTTCTCTTCTTGTGCTTGGTGATCAACGATTTTTTCTTGAGGTTCTTTTTTTAGTTTTATTTAGTGTAGTGCTGTTAATAATTTACTTGTTTTTATGTTTAAGTTGGAGAGGTGTGGTGGGCTCGCAAAGGTTGAGTGAGAGTAGCCATAGGCTAGACTTCGCCTGGGTGGGTGCACTTCCCTCTTTTAGTTTTTCCTTCATTTCTGATATTATGTTTACCATTATGTTTTATGTATTACTTTTTCTGAAAATAAAAGCCGTTTATTATTATTATTATTATTATTATTATTATTTAAATTGATAATGTGTAAAATAGATTATGAATTAAAGTTGAAGTAATAGTAAAGTTCCAATTTGGATATTACTTTTTATTTTCAATGAGTTAATGAGTATATTAAATTATGTGTTTATCTAAATAATAGGTATAAATATTAGTTCTCAAAAAACTACTCGACAACATCGCCAATTTTTTGCCCGCATTCTTTCCGCTGTTCCAGTTATACTTGCCACACTTTATGTTTAGTGAATACAAACACACGTACGTTGATATAGTGTCTATAT
>JAEQML010081043.1:0-11371 GCA_016904865.1 Pissodes strobi | reverse complement strand
CGATTTTACCAAAACAAATATATAATTCAACAAAGCTTCTTGTTTAACTTTCTCCTCGAAGATTTAATCCCTCTACTAGTTATTATAGTTGAACAGTATTATAATGACTTAATTGTATGTATGTTTGCAAAACAATAAAATAAGGCCTTAAAGGAATGGTGTATGGCATTTAGAACTAGAATCTAAGTCAGAAGCCAGACTATCGAATAGATTTTTGATCTCAATATATCAATGAGTTTCCGCGAACTAATTGAAACGTTTTGTCATTGGTACCACAAATGTGTTTTTTTTTATTAACAACCTTCAACTGGCGGAAACCAAATGTATTACCTGTATTGTGATGTCGGATTGATATTGGCAAAATCATCCGTATCTATTTGTGTGTCATAAGTATCAGAACTCTTTAAAAATATTGTACTCTAAAAGTTTGTCCTCGTCATAAATAAAATAGGTGCCAATCATCTTATTTTCTCTTTAAAAGCGTCACTGGAACTAGAGTTTTGTAATCCTAAATACATTTGCAACATTGAAGTTTTGATGTGTAAACATCTTACGCGGCCATATGTATAGGCGGCAAATAGGGCGGAAATGTGCAAGCAAGCGGCTGTGACATCATAACTGTGCGCAGTGATTTTACGAGGGCTGCTTTTAAAGTATAAAGTATTTATTGATGTTAGTACATAAAAAATGTTTATACACATCAATAATTGCTAAAGCTAACAGTAGAAATATAACAGACAAGAAAACAACAATGAACAATGAATATATAATAAAACACAGTAAAAAATAACAAGACCATTAAAAGATCAAGCGTTAAAGAAATTCATATTGGTTAAAGTTATACTCAGGAAATTCATATATCGAATAAAATGCTCTTGAGAGGAGCATTTTTATTTATCACAGAAGTAAAGTTTATTGAAGGAAGGTCTCTGATGATTGAGGAATTTTATTAATCATTTTAGGTCCATAATAGTTTAGGGCAAATCTAGATCTATTTATTCTGTCATAATCATTTAATATATCCCCCGTTTCTAGTTCTGTGTGAATGTACATCACTTAATTTTGTATACTGGTCAATATTATTTTTAACAAACTTAAGACATTCAAAAATATAGATGGAAGGCACAGTTAAAATGTTCTTTTGGCTAAATATATCCCTGCAATCAGCTCGATAGGACAACCTTGCAATAACCCGAATGGCTCTGCGTTGTAAGGCAAATATTCGGTCAGTTGCAGCCGGGTGTTCCCAACAAAGCAAAGCATATGAAATATGTGACTGAATCAAAGCACGGAACGTCATAACAAGTACATTCCCCGAAACAATATCAACCAAGTTTCTTAGAACATAGATGTTGGAAGAAAGTTTATTTGACAACTTGTCAACATGTGGGTGCCAACAACCTATGATCCAAACAAAAAGGGATTTTTCGCGAATTGGGTTTAGATTATGCTAATTTATGATGAATTAACCTTTTTACGTCATATACCTATCCCCACCAACATAAATGTATGATACACTGGAGATAATTCGGTTTTGTTGGCGAAAACGCTAGCTTCTGTCTGATGCAAATGACATAACCCAAGCAAAACCTGCTCCAGATCGGATTATGCTTGGCTAACCTAACGATGAGGTCATCAACATTTCCCCTACTTCAGGTTAAGTCGTGAAAACGTTAGATTATGCTCAAAACCTAAACCGTTTATGCTGGATTAACCTCGCGAAAAATTGCTTTATCACCAATGAATTGGACTGATTCACGATCATGCCGTACGTCAGCCAGAGTGCTGAGGGTAAAAAGCATAGTCTCGGTTTTTGTCGCATTAAGAGTAAGTTTATTGACAGTAAACCAATCTGAGACCGCCGACCGTGAATCGCCCAGAACCTTCCGCAATCCATCAAGTCAAGTCAAAGTGCTTTATTGTAAAGAAACAATGTTAGTCCCTATTTACAAAGCAAGTTAAAAATAAGTCTAACCATTACGATACAATAATTATTAAATTTAAGAAAAAAGTCAAAATCTTATAAAAAAACTTAACCCTAACATATGTAAAAAACAAGACAATAAAAACAACAAAAAACATTAATCATTTAAAAAGAACAAGACATAAGCAGTATAAAAGTTTAAAAGTTTAAGCTTTAAATCCTACAGACGATCCATAAAAAATTCATTTAGGCTGTAGTAGGCTTTTGGGATTAACACCCTTTTTAGTGCCCTTCTAAAATGTCCAGTAGTTGGTGATGCTTTTAACACTTTAGGAAGGTGATTAAATATCTTTTTGCCATTATATACGATAGATCTCTGGACCATTGCCTTTGTTGGTATTGGTAAAGGCAAATCATCTATCTGCCTTGTGACCCTTTGCGGTTCGCGAGCTTGTGCAATATGACGGTTCTTAAAAATCAATGACGCAGTCTCAAGCAGAGCTGAGGTACTTAGTACAAAACCTACTTGAAGTAAATAATCAGTATTTTTTTTACTTTAAGTATTTTACTTAAAGTATTTATGAACTAACGATACTTTTAGAAATGTACTTATTACATTTGAAAAAAAGTACTTGTACTTGAATTAACGCTTTTGTGGTAAGTATTACTTGTTACTTGAAAAATGTACTGGAAAATCAGAATCTACTTAAAGTTTTTTCTGAAAATACTTAAGTAATTTTTAACAGTAAGTACTTAAATGGAAAATACCTAAAGTACTTTTGAAACTATTTTAAGTACATATTTACTTTAAGTATTTAATTAAAAATACTGCAACGTCAAACAAGCTAGGACTCACATTTCATATTACCCGGACAGTAAACACGTAAACAGTGACAGTAAACACGCTCAAACAAATCAAATCTTTGCGACACACGACGTCTAACGTGTGCCTATGCCGGACTTGTGTAATGAACGCCGATTTACCCTTTACTTGCTGTCAATTCGGCCTTTTCTACACCTTCTGTTCATTATCTGAAACCGGGTTCGCAGTACCGCTTATTTTTTAATATGACCTCGTATCTACAGCGCCAGACAATCAGAACTTGCACATTAAAAGAAAATGAACTGGTATTATTAATTAGCATGTGCATTTTTCCAGTGTAGCAACTCTCCTAGAATATTATATTTCACTAGCCAGTCTACAATTATGAAATAATAAAATAATTTCAATCAGCAATATTCTTGTTCGTAGTGAATTAATTAAATAAAATACGAAGTATGATAACACTAATTAGTTAATGGGATACTCTTTTAATTATCGAATACTACAGCAATAAATGTTTCCCAATATACAGGCACTCTACGCCTCATCATTTAAATTAAACTTACTATCTAACTTGAGCACTGAATTGTTTTACTGAAATACTCATGAATTTCTTGCCAACAGGCAACGATAACTGTTTTTAAATATACAAGCAATCTACACATTATGATTTAAAACTAAATGTACTTGAGCACTGAAATGTTTTACTGAAATATTCATGAATTTCTTGCCAACAGGCAACGATAAATGTTTCAAATATACAAGCAATCTACAAATTATGCTTTAAGACTAAATTTACTGTCTAACTCGAGCACTGAAATGTTTTACTAATATACTCATGAATTTCTTGCCAACAGGCAACGATAACTGTTTTCAAATATAATATAGTTATTTATTTGGTTTTTTTTTTCAAAGTATTCGATATCCTAATCCTAATAATATGTATTTTGGTTTACTTACCTACTTTAAAATAATGTTATTATTGTTGAAAAATAATACCTACCTATGTTATGTACTTGTGTTGTTATTCTCATACTCATATTCTCATGTTATGTTATGTGTTACGTCTTAAGTTTATGACTGACTTCTTTATGTTACCCATTCCGACGAATGAAAAAGATATTGAAATATGAATAGATGAGTTTTTTATTTACTCGTATATGAGCAAGAAGCCAACAAGCAACAAACAATGATTCTGGTAAGTCATGATCTCCATAGTCATGATTCATGATGATATGAAAACATCTGTCCCAGTCACGAGTTTAGTTTGAATATATAATTTATATCATCATGTCATCATCTAACAAGTAACAATGTAACAAAAACGCCGAGTAAAACTCAAGATTTCAATTATTTTAATAAACCAAGTATACAATGTATATTGTATGTTATACATTGGATGGCCATTTTTATTGGTCATGTATAAACGAAATAGTAGTGTACTTTATTAATTTATACAAAGCTATATACAGATGCGTTGAGTTTTAAGTTGATAACTCAAGAGGGGATCTTTAATTTAATATATACTTAAAACATGACTTAAGTAATTAGTATTTCCAAATACTGAATCTTTAAAAGTACTTTAAGTATTTTTAATATATTTTCAGTACTTAGAATTACTTCAGTATATTGAATTTACTTTAAGTATTTTTAAGGTATGTACTTGCTACTTATACTTGAATTATTTGTTTTAAGTAAAATACTTAATATTTCAAGTACTTTCGTAAAATATTTATACTTAATATTGTAAGTAGATTTGGAATTTAAATTACTTAATACTTGTTACTTGAAGTACGCATTTGCTAAATACTTATCACAGCTCTGGTCTCAAGTATGTACAGAGATGATAGGGTAAGAAGATTTAAATCAATAAAGTATTGTTTACATGACGCTCTTTGGTTGATCTTGGCAATGAAGCGAACAGCCTTTTTTGCAAGACAAAAAGTATATTTTGCAAATTGTGCGTACTTGCTCCCCCAAAGGGAATACCATACCGAAGATGTGCCTCAAATAATGAAAAATACACCATTCTAGCCATCTGTTGACCCAGTTCCTGTCTCACCACTCTTACCGCAAAGCATCCAGAAGACAACGTCCTACCCAACCCCAAGATATGCTCCTCAAAACGAAGCTGTTTATCAACCCTAAGTCCCAGAAACTTAGACATTCCAGAAGTCTGAACAGTACAACCCTCAAGATAGACATCCTCCAGATCACAACCAAATGCAAGAACATTTGTCTTATCAGCATTGAACACAAGGCGATTTGCATCACAACAATCCTTAATATTTTTTAGGTCAGCCGAGATACATCAGCATCCTTCTCAGTTCTCGTTGCAGTGGTGTCATCCGTAAACAAAGTGAAGTCAGTACTGGGCTCAGAAACCACCAGATCGTTTATATAAATAATAAACAGCAATGATCCCAGCACATGCCCCTGGGGTACTCCGTATTTGATGGGCTGAAGTTCGGACAATATATTATTATAATCCACAAGCTGGAAGTGTAAAGTATGAATAGATCAAATTGTCGCTCTGGCGAGAAAAGTTATAATATTCCAGTTTGGATCTGAGTAGGTCAGGCGCGAGACACAATCAAAGTCCTTAGTCAGGTCGCAATATAAGGCAGCGGTAGGCTTGCCAGTGTTTAAAGCGTCAGTTGTAATAGAAATAAGTTGATTAATGGCCGTATCTTCCACCTCTAAAACCGAATTGTTTGTTTAACAAATCACTTTGTTCAAAGTGATTGCAAATTCTAGATTTAAGAGCTTTCTCAAAAATTTTACCCACAAATGGTACTATAGAAATTGGACGATAATTTGTTACCTCATTATGGTTACCTTTTTTATAAATTGGCAAAACTCTAGAAATTTTGAAAACAGAAGGAAAAGTTCCCTCTTCAATACAACAGTTAAACAATTTTGTCAGGGGAATTACAATAATATTTAAAATACTGCTAACGTACTTTTAACCATTTTGGTGTTGATACCATAATAGTCCTTACCGTGAGAGTTTTTAAGGGCAAAAATAATATCACGTACTTCGTTATAGGTAATATGAGAGAATTCAAAATGCCCTAAATCTATTATGTTTAATTTGTTCAAGTAGTAACTAGATTTGATAGCAGAAGGAAGCTGGGTTACCAAAGTTGAAGCAATACTAGCAAAAACAAATTGCGGTTGAAGAACAACTAATATTATCTTTCCTCGTTTTTTCACATCTAAGCTTGTTCACAACTTGCCAAGCCGCTTGAGCAGGATTGGCTGAGTTTTTGATAAAATCATCATGCGAGATGACCTTGGCCTCACGGACACTTGCACGATACTGTCGGCGATAGCTCTTAATGTCTTCCTTAAGTTGATTAGAACTTGTGCGAACATAGAGTGATTGCATCAGAGTTAGGGTATCTCTCATACTTTTTAAGTCATTATTAAAGAAATTTACGCTTACATCACCGTTACGAGGCCCGCAAACAACCCTCTTAGGGAACGCACCCGCAATACAATGATTCACAACACTTACAAAGAATTCAGCCTTTCTTTCAGCAACAATTGGTCGTGACAAAAAATTCCAATCGACGACTACAATTAGTTTGTGAAGCTTGTTTAAACCATGCTGTGTGATCGGCTGGCGTCAAATTCAATAGCCACTCCAAAATGGTCAGACAATACCCGATCAAAGGCAAAAGAAGAATACTCATTCTCAGCAAGATTGGTTAATAGTGGTGTGAAGATTGTAAGATTTAATAAGGTCAATAAAATCCAAGGTCTTTATCAGTACTATCAGGGCCGGTTCTAAGCATATTTTTTGGAGGGTGTGGAGAAGTTGAAATGCCGAATGCACCGAATATTTTTTCCGTTGGCATTCTTAACCTACACAATGTCGTACACGTTATTTCTAAAGAAAATATTTTAAATCGTAAATTCAAACAACCAATGGATAAACAGCAATATGTATATCTTCTTAGACATACATAGTAAACTATGATTTAAGCGACTAATTCGTTTTTGCTTTAAAGAAGACCACCGTGAATTTAATGTTTCTAACGGAATATTTTCTAAAATTTCCTTTTCCGAGGACAACATTAACAATGAATCTATTGTTTTCCTCAGAAAATATTTAGTAAATTTAAGCTTACTAAATGTATTTCATTGTAAGCCACACTAACTGGAGTTATTTGAACTAAAGTACAGAATTTATAACATAATGGTAAAATGTCTTTTATTTGTAAGCCTTCTCAAAAACTGCATTTAAAGTTGAAAAAACTTGATGATCGATAAATATTCCCAATTCAGCCTAAAGAGCTTCTAGATCTAAGTATGTGATATTCTGCTGGAAATAAATGTATTGCTGCTTCTATAAGTTTAAAGCTGCAGTTTTCGCGGCTTAGAGGGAATGTAAAAATTGTGTCAAATGGCTCTACGATATTTAGTTTTTTTTTATTTCTTTCATTGGGTTAATAAGACTATCGAGAACAACTTTGAATTGTGAGATATGAAATAAATTGAGTGTAAAGATCACTTCTGAATCTCTATTTGGATCCAATTTTTTAGGAGCTATTCTCCTTCTATGATTTTTTTCAAAATCAGCCGCACCCAACTCCTTATTTTTACCAAATGCAAGAGCGAAATTATCAAATTGCAATAGCGCCATCGCGATCGATATTGATGGTATTCAGTGAAATATAATGGTTGCAGTGGCGTAACTACCATAAGACAAGTAAACGCAATGCGTTGGGGCCCCCCAGGCTTGGGGGCCCACTCATTCAGTGCCTAATGTTGAAGGTTTCTGTCAACTTAATCTAGGAACACCTTTCTGTCAAGCAAGGATTATTTTTAATTAAGTTCTGCATAATTTAATACTTAATGAAAAATTTGGTAACATCAGCGTCGCGACACTCGTCAGTCGCAGATCAGGATTAGTCCTGATTTGATTCGCAGTGAGCGCCAGTGTCTTTTGGTTTGACATTACGGAACTCCCGTTTTGTTGACATATTTTAACCTGTTGCCAAGAGCATTACCTTAAAGTCCGTTCAAGTCTATTGCGCGGTTACGTCATATCATTCCATCTTTCTTTATGCAATGAACGTATGTACTAAATTGGTCCGTCAAATTGGAATCTTTGACATCGATTTGTGTCAATGTCAAAATATCATAACGAGAATAACAGATTTAATTCATTTATTGATTTGTTGGTAGTTGGTTTGTGTTTTACGCGAATAATTGCTAATACAAATCTTTTTGAGATACCCCACCGGTTCAGTGAGAAAGAGCAAGCTTTAATTTTAAAATTAGTGCATTATTTCACACATGAAAAAGATGCTGGTACGCCACTTTTACCTTGGAAAGCTGTGCACAATGTAAGTAATATATATATTTTTTAATTTGATGATACTAAAAAATGATATCTCTAGAAAAAAATTATTTTTGATGTGTAAACATCTTACGCGGCGATATGAGGACAAATCTCGGCAAATTAGACGGAAATGCGCAAACCAATTCTAGCCGCTAGGGCGGTATTATATACAATTTTGCCATTTAAAATCGTTTTAAATGGATTTTAGACGATAAAAAAGCATATTTTAAATTAGACGAACTGTAAAAAGTATTATTTTTTAATTATTATATTCGCAGTGTATTTGGATCCATAGCACAGCTTATTTTAAATGGACGATTGAATTTAAAATTAATTTTCGCTTCAAAATCCACGACAAATTCGTCCGAAGCCATGGCTATTGGCTTAAAAAAGTCCGAATTTTCGGATTTTTATACAATTTTGCCATTTAAAAACGTTTTTAAACGTATTTTAGACGATAAAAAGCATATTATTATTTTAATTTAAACGAACTGTCAAAAGTATTATTCAGATGCCCAGACGTTTAAAACAATATTAGGTTTGTTCTAGCATGAAATCTCGGACGGTTTGAAGCCTCCGGAGTTTGCGCATAGCAATAAAAGCGACGCTTATATCGCTATGCGCAAACTCCGGATGGCTTCAAACCGTTCGAAATGTCCTACTAGAACAAACCTATTGTCATTAGTATGTAAAATTGATAAAAACGGAACGTGCTCCGGAATAGAAAACAGGTACAGAGACATCTTTTGGCTAGTGTAAAAAATAACGTACGAGTTTATCTAAGACGTATGGATCTTTTCTTTTGACGTCAGAAATTCTGACGTAACAGCGCAATAGCCTTGAATGGACTCTACCATTATCTTATAGTTTTAGTATTTGATACCCTAATTTTTCCTACGTTTTAAAAATGAGTGACCAGAAAAAAAATATATAAAAGCGCCCGCAATTAAAAGAAAACTAAAAAAAGAATTGGAATTAGAGAAAAATTGCGAAAATGTTTTATGTTCGACGAAATCGCAGTCTGAGCCAAATTTGAAACCATTTACGTCCAAACGCGATGACATTAGGGACAATAATTATATTTCTCAAGACGAAGATCACACAGAATATTTGATCGGTATAACACAACTTCAGGTGGCTAAGCCACAGGCATCAGCACAAGCGACTTAATTTTTCTGTGTGCTCAAATTAAAAAGTTCGATGAAGCTGAAATATCGTCAGACGCCGTAATATCAAGTAAAGACACAATACTCGAAAGTGATTTAGGTCATTTTGTTAATAAACCATTAAGATGTAAATGTGTAAAAAAAATTAAAAAATTTAGCATTCAAGTAAAATTAGGGACAAAATAAAAGAAGCTGGGCGTATAAAGAAAAGTATACTAGATTTTGAGTTGAGTTGGTGTTCTTATATATTAGGTTACATTATGTGTTATCAGAAGTGAATTTTATTTCCAAAACTTTACAAAAAGAAACAATTGCTTTGGACGAAGCTAGTTCTGTTTTACTAAGAACCAAAAGCAATGTGGGAAAACTGCCGTCAACGCTATAATGAGGTTCTAAAAGAAGCACGAACAACTGCTTTGAAATGGTACATTCCAACTAATTTTAAGAGTAGGTGACAAGTTATTAAAGAAAGTATCTGATGAATAAACTTTAGATCATCGTTTTGATTCCAGGGAACATTTTGAAGTGAAAACTTCTTTAGGTGCGCTCTGTACTTGTTTTTTGTGGGGGTTGAATGAGACCGAGCCGTCACGTAACGCCGTCACATAACGTAACGTAAGGCTGCATGTCCCCGTATAGGTATAGAGCTGAAATTTTCAGGGGATGTAGCCGGGGTAACAAGAAGATCCTGGACGAAAATGGGACCCCGTACCTCACCCCGTTTGGCCAAGGGAGGGTGCCACATGGGGGGCCACCTTAGACCATACGGTGGGGACCGGGGCTCTAATCCTCTAATTTACGGGGGGATTTGGGGGGTATGTCTACAAGAAAGCTCGGATCGAAATTCTGACAAACGATGACCCCGCTTGTTGAAGTTTTCACTTCTATCGTGTGGTTTAAGCACACACAAAATTTTAATTTTTTTTAATTGGTGTTTTTTTATCAGCTATTGACATTATACAGTATCAGTTAACAACTAGATTTACAGGGTTAAATAAGATAAGTGGTATCTTTTTCTTTTGCAACCTAAAAATCTCATAAATGCAACAAAGTCTAAAATCCTTAAAAGCTACAATCAACAAAAATATTCTCAAATTATATTGCAAAATTTCTCTTTTACAATTTATAAAAACAGAGTTAAATCAAGAAATGACTGCAAAAAAAATGTTGATTTGAGCAAATTTATATTGACCTATTATTATTTTTTACCATGCCGATTATATTTGTGTCAGCTGAAGAATCTTTTAGTAAACTATTTAAGGAATCAAATAGGGCATGCAAGTTCGATTTAAATATTTATCTTTAATTTCCGTCGAAAGTGAAGCTCCCAACAAGTGAGTTGTGACGGAAAGGGGGGCCTACTTTTGTATTTTGCGTTGGGGCCAAAATATTTTAGTTACGCCACTGAATGGTTGGCTCAATTAACAGTATAGCCGTAACAATATTAAGCTGCTTTTAGATTTTAGAAGTTACTATATTTTTTATGAACATGAGTGCAATAATTGTAGCTAAACCAAACGTAGGCGTCGGCGAAATCCGCTTTGCGAGGCTCTTTTGATATCTTGGTTGAGGGTTATGAGACAGCTTATATAAGCTGTGGTTATGAAAAGTGCTTATTAGTGAAATTATTCAACAATACCTGATAAGAACGAGTTTATTGTTAATTGGCCTTTAAATAACTGCTACCTCTAAACATTTAAAGCTAATTAAACATTATACAAACAGTATAGTATAAAACATTATAAAATTAGTACTTTTCGACTTTTTGCTTGACTGATTTTTTTCAGTATCGAATCGTAGTTTAAGCGAGACACTATTTCAGCTTCAATCTATAAAACTGCCACTGCAGATGTCTCTGTTGGCCCATCGTGCTTCTTAAATGGTTGTTAATAAGTTTCAGCGTTGAAAAGCTCCTCTCAGCTGAAGCGGTACTGAACGGAACTGTCAGCATAATTCTAATTTGGATATATTTCTTGCAAATTGTTTTCTAACATAGGGTCAATTCGCCAGTAGTCGGACAGTTTTGACAAATGTAAAGTTCATATTTATGTAAAATATTGTCACGACTAACAACCATCCGAACGTTTTTGTGCTACCCTATAGAA
>JAEQML010081042.1:0-11371 GCA_016904865.1 Pissodes strobi | reverse complement strand
GCCATAAAAGTTTCGGATTACAGCTTCTAGAAATAAATCATTTATTATGACTGTCGTTGCAAAGCTAAATTTTATTTTTTAACATTATACGTGTTTTAGCAATTCCCCTACAGGATGAAAATTTAAGTATGCGTAATTGTACAATATCCAATATCCCATTTGGAATGTATGCAGGGTGTGTAACTCGATTAGTTAATTGCTTAACAACCGGTCCATATGTCTCGTTCACTCAGCGGTGTTAATATTAAGGTGTGGATCGTAGAGTAGACAGTTGGGCGAAGGCGCTACTAAATATTCTAGTAAGAATATATCAGTGATTTTTAGGCATTGAAATTAGGGTAGTAAAATTTAGGAAAATACCCTATTTAAGAATATTGAGAAACCTGAAAAGAAATTGCATAAACTCAACTTGACCTTGACTTCAGGATACCAAAATAGACATCAAAGATCCTAATTAAGCTATTTATTTAAATATTAAGTACATTCTCAGGCATAACATGCACAATGGAAAATTGATTAGGTCTCAAACCTAATTGAGATTATTGTATCGCACTTAAAAAAAATAATTATAAGATTCTTTAAAATAAGTATCACCCAAATTCTAAGATCATTAACCCTTAATCTTAAGTTCTAAATCATTAATACTACCTAGTTATTTTTTTTAATATTCCTAACTAAAATCTGAATTTGAAAGTTCTGACTAAGTAATGGATAATCACAGAACGCCTTAAATAAAACACATAAAGATTAATCCTCTAAATACAAAAACAATTATAAATTAATCCCATGACAGCGATAATAGCAGTGGACAAATAAACAGTTAAATAAAAATCTTAAATCAAATTAAATTTACATGTGATGAAAATAAGTCAATGAAGTTCTACAGGGAAAATCGAAGTGAGCTCACTTCGGTAACCTGCTTATGGACAAAAACCTAAAGTGGTAGTTATGTAAGATGGTCTACTGCCATAAGGCTTACAGAAAATTACAGTAAGTGCGTATCATTTCAGTAAGTAAACGTAATACAAACAAATTAATTAGATAATTACAATAATATTAGCAAACCAATTGCTAACCAAGATAATATCATATACAATAATGGTCAAAGTCGGTATTATTAATTAATAAAATATCGGCAGGAAACGGTAATAGATACGATAAAAGATAATAAACGATTAAAAGTCATTTAACGAAACCAGTAATTTCAAAAGAGGGGGTGGAGTTCTAGTAGCAGTCCGTAAAACAATTTCAAGTAAAGTCTTAAACGCAACCTCCTGCATTGAACACTTATTTATGGAAATTGAATTCAATAAAAATAAACTTATCTTTGCAACAGTTTATTTTCCACCTAGAAGTTCCTTTGAGAAGTATGCCGAATTTGGAGCCAACTTGGAGAGAAACTCTGAAGAGCACCCTGACTGCAAATTGTGTGTTCTAGGAGACAACAGTCTGTGGGCAATGATGACTTAGCTTCAGTTGCAACCTCTCTAGCAGGTAGCACACAAAACGACATCGAGTCTACTCAAGTGTTATCTCAACTGTGCTCATATCACAACCTTTTTCAGTTAAACACAATACAAAATGTAACCGACAGCTTCCTTGACCTAGTGTTTTTACAAAACAAGAACACCACAGTTATTCGGGCAGGAGATGCTTTACTCCCAATCGATCCTTATCATCCACCCCTCTCCTTTACAGTATCATGCCAATCAACACATTTTAATAATTCAGGATTAAAGGGAAGTGGATTTTATAGAGACTTTCGGTCAATGTACACAAAATTGGTGACAAACTTTTTATCTCAGTTTGAGTGGGACATGCTTTTTAATAACCAATCTCTTGATGAAATGATAATAGTATATTATTTTATATGGAGGAAAAGTGATACTTTTCATGGCGCGCTCGTATTTAATAGTGGTAATAGAGAGCAAGCCATGAAAAGCAACTTTTCCTCCAAATAAAATATGCTGTTTTTTCTTTAAATGTCGACAAATTAATGCAAAAACATCTCTTTTTAATAGTAAAAATATCTAATTATTATTAAGGATAAGTGGGTTCGCAAGGCGGCTTAGACCCGTCTCGGTGAATAGGCACAGGTTGTTGCTATAGTAATGTAACATAAAGCTGTCAGTGGACACTGTCAACAAAATATGTTTATAGGGACCTGGTCCTGATGGCCTTTCACCATTTTTTCTTAAAAACTGTAGTTTTATTCTGTCGCGACCACTTCATATTATTTTTAATTCATCCCTAAGAACTGGCACTTTTCCACAATATAGAAAATCAAGCTTTATAATTCCCTTACTGAAATCTGGTGATAATTCTCAGGTCAGCAACTACAGACCGATAAGTATTCTTAGCTGTATTCCTAAGGTCTTTGAAAGTTTAGTATGTGACTATTTATCAACTTCTCTAAGGGGTTGTTTCATCCCCCAACAGTTTGGATTTCTCCCACATAGGTCCACGGTGTTGAACTTGCTAACATTAACTGATTTTTTACTCAACTCATTGCAAGAAGGGTGTCAGGTGCATACCATTTACACTGATTTCACCAAAGCGTTCGACAGAGTGAACCATAAAGTCTTGATAAGGAAGTTGAGAGATTTTGGAATACAAGGAGTTCTCTTGGAATGGTTAGTATCTTATCTATCAGATAGAATACAGATTGTACGTATCCAGGGTTTTCAGTCTAATGAAATAAAAATACCCTCAGGCGTCCCACAAGGCTCGCACCTGGGACCCTTGCTTTTTGCCATTTATATAAACGATGTTGCATCCTGTTTTAAGTTCGCATTTTTTCTTGTATTCGCAGACGATTTAAAGTTCTACTTAAAAATCATAAATCAAGAGGACTGTAAGAAGCTTCAATCCGATCTTGATCGTTTAACCCACTGGTGCTGTATGTATGGAACTTAATACTAACAAATGCCAATTAATGATTTTTAACCGTGGAAGAAGTCCCATACATAACATCTACAACATCAGTGGTTCCCCCTTAGCGCAGGTGACTCAAATGAAAGATCTAGGAGTCCTACTTGATAGTCAACTATCTTACACTGATCATATCTCTTTAATTATTGTATCTACATCCCTTCAAATTTTGGGCTTTGTCAAACGTTGTACAAAGGACTTTCAAAATATTCCATCCCTTAAATTGTTATTCTGCTCCCTAGTTCGTCCACATTTGGATTATTGCTCCTGTGTGTGGTCTCCAACATACAATATCCATACTCAGGCAATCGAGAGGGTCCAACATAAATTTCTTAAGTATGTTCAATTTAAGAAGGGGCAAATGGTTGGTAATGATGGTACCAATTATTCTGAATTGGAGAGCCGACTTCACATTACATCTCTTCAGGCAAGGCGCATGTATAGAGACCTCACTATGTTTTACAAACTTCTGCACTCACATTGCCATGGTCCTGAACTTACCAGCAAAATTGGCTTCATGTTCCTTCTCACCATACCAGACTTAACCACTCATTGGCTACTTGGTTGGGTCCCATTTATAGCTTTACTGCTTGCTGTGAAGCTGCACGTCACGCCATGTGGGTCAGCATCACTCACTTCGACAAAAATATCTCAAACTAGCGGGAATGAACCTGGAGAAACTCTAGGCTTGCGAAAAACCGGGCGGAGGAAAGACCCTAGTTAAATTATAAATGATTTTAACGATCTAATATAGAAACACAAAGATATAACATACAACAAACATACCTTTTGAAAAGGGTAACCTCATTTTACATAATATACTTTTACGAGACGATATTACCGATAATACGAGAATATATTAATGGCAGAGTGATGCTTGCCAATTTATCGCATGATAAATTAATAAGAATACTAGATGATACTAATGGTCAAAACTACAACGATAATATCTGGACTAGTGATGGGCATAACCGAATTATTTTGATAACCGAATTATTTGTATTCAAATAATATTAATAACCGAATGGTTATTTGAATAAT
This sequence comes from Pissodes strobi, assembly GCA_016904865.1. Classification (NCBI taxonomy): domain Eukaryota; kingdom Metazoa; phylum Arthropoda; class Insecta; order Coleoptera; family Curculionidae; genus Pissodes; species Pissodes strobi. The sequence goes on along the minus strand of JAEQML010081042.1, from coordinate 7,399 downwards.
CATTCGAATAAATTCAGGTTGGCGATCGCAGCCGGTTAGGAAGGACTAAGGAGGTTCAGCGTCATCGGCATCTTATTCGTAACTCGTAACTGCTGTAATTGTCTTATTAAGCATGGCTTAATAAATAAGTAAATAACGATAGAATACGAGTAAATATTTGATTACGCAATATTATTGAACAAAAGATAATAAACAGCATTTTACGTTTTTCAATCAAAAATAATTAAACTCCAAAATATGATTCTTGGATGTGTTGATTACATGTAATGAATATAATTATTAAAAATCTACTTTGCAAAAAAGTATTTCTCTCTGGCGATGTATTTATAGTAGTACTATAATAATATTAATAATTAATAGTACATATTATATTGTTATAGTTATATTACGACTTATGTATTGCTCTATTGCTCCTACATTCTAAATTCCAATATATAACCTAAAAACTAAACAAATATTAGGTGATAATTGGTGTTATATATTGAAAAGCAGGCCGTATTCATTACGAAGAAGTGTATGATAGAAATATGTGGGGCTGCTTGTTAATAGCATCAAAAAATGTCGGCCGGCCGGATCAAAAGCGACCGCCTTTTATTTTGATTCTTTGAAGATGTCAACAAATTGCTGTATTTGCACTTTTTAGGCGTTCAGGCGCCGAAAATTGGATATATTTTTTTATGTTTTATGCAATGAAAGTAAATTATGTTATCTTAACTTAATATTCGCTAGTTTTCAACCCCCCAAGTACGGCTTCCGCATTCCACAATTCCACATCATCCTACCGGTACATTTGAAAATTTAAAATTCAACTTTTATTCGAGCTAAAACATCGAAACTTGCTTCAATAACTAAATTAAAACCGCTCCTTGCTTGTTGATCATTCGACGGATCGACGCGATCCGTGTTCGTATTTGAATTCGTACGTATCAGGTTCAGGTTATTTTTCATTCGAATACTTGTGGAATGAAAACCGAATAATACAGGTTATTTTAATAACCGGATAACAGGTTATTTTTCATTCGAATAAGCCCATCACTAATATGGACTTCAAAAATTGTCTTTTCTCTACCTACAAGTGCATCGCTCGGAAGGGAAGACCACGTCAATTCCAAAAGACATCTTAGACATCCGTCAAGAGAACCTTCGAAAATGAGAGACGACTACGAGCATTTCGGAGCCGTAGCGGAGGCGATACCAGTTAGGTACGTTCCCATATTCAAAAGTATGAAATAGTTAATATTTTTTATTACGCATGCATCATAATCAACGATTATCGCACGCTGCAGCGTGCTTAAAATGATGTTTATGATGCGCCTACTTTTTTTTAAAGGTTACCATAGAAATATTTGATCATGTCAAATGTGACAGATTAATATATTCGTCAATATATCCCTTAAGTTTAATATTCAAAACATTTTTGAGATTATGATGCATTCGTAATAAAAAATAGCGTATGATATACGTGTATAAGAGGCCTTTAAAGCCCTTGCGGCTTACAAAACACTCCGCTGCGCGTCGTGTTTTGAAATATGTCGCGCGTGCTTTAAAGGCCCTCTTATACACTTATATCATAATATACTATTACACTTTAAGATATAAATTCTAAGTTCAAAATAGGTATGTTAAGTTCTAATGTAAGACCACATAAATCTACTCGTGAAAGGGAAGAAATTATATTTCTGGGTTTGGTAGCATTTACAACGCTACATGTGTTATGAAAATAGGGCAGAATAAAAAATAATCAGAATTCTCACTCCGAAATGACGTATTTGATCTCAGTCATAGAAATTCCTTTGCGGGCAACCATTAAGTATAACGAGATTACCAGGTCCGTACTTCCGTTTCATGAAAATATATGAGCAGAGGTGCACGCGCATAGATTCTTTTGATTAAAATAATTTTTAAGAATTTATATTTTTATATTGAATTATATATAGTAATATTTTTATTATTGTTGATATAGGGTATGTCTGAAAAGTCCGTAAACATATAGGAAATTTCTTACTAATTTCTTAGAAAATTTTCTCTGAAAGTTCTTACTTAAAAAAACATTTTTCAACTATCCAAAATTGAATTTTAGGTAATAATGCACTGCTTGGCACCAAAGAATTAAAATAATTAAAGGCAAATCAACACAAATTAGTTTAAACTGACATTGGACGTTAAGGCTTGCAAAATTAGAGTTACTAATTTGATTTTAAATACGACAAAAATATTTTATGAAGAACATGTTTGTAAATTAACAAGTAAACATAAAAAGTCTTTAAATGATTGAAGATGTTTCTCTGCCATCAATTAAAAATGTTTGAACGGAGGAATAGAATAATAAGCAATTACATTTATAAATTTGCATTGGTTTTTTTCAAATTTTGATTTAATTTTTATTTACTTTTTAAAAATGTTCTTAATCTAAAAAAAAATTATTAAATAAGCAACGGGAAAATATTGTCATGGATGTTTAAATGGAACAAATTACTCTTTTTCACTATGTTGGGTACAATATAATGTTTGTGAGTCAAATTTGTCAAATTTTAACTTGAGCATACATTCCAAATTGGAAATATTGACATAATTATCAGAAGACATTATTAAATTTCCAAATATGCCTGGATCATCATCCTGATAAACTTTATAACAATATGTAATTGTAATATCACGGGCCCAGATTTAAAAAAATAGTGTCCATACGACCGCCCGACAGAAGTGACAACTTCAACAAAGGAATATTAAAAACTAAATAAAATTAAAAAAAAGTTTCTTGGCTCGGGCCGGGCATCGATCGCGGTATCTCTTGCATGATAGGCGAACACTCCCTCTGAGCTACGGCCCCATTGAGATACTGATGTTAAAAGTGAATATATGTATACAGATCGATATAGTTTTCACTTAAAAAATTAACAATTCTGCATTTTCAATCGGATCGACGCGATTTTTTGTTATATTGTACTCTTTAATTTACAAATTTTGATTGATCCAGATCGTTCGATTTTCCAGTAATAAAATATTATGTCGTGACGTTTATCGTGTCAAAACTCGAAATCGTAAAGTTTAAATTCGACGAGCTCACCCTGCATAAAAGCCGTCATCATTTATAAAATGTCTTTTTGTCTACAGTAACTGCCGCCAGCCGGTAAATTTGAATACCTATTATTATCAGCTACGCTAATGATGTCAAACCCATGGGACATACTTCAGTTTTTTTTTTCATTTAAGTTTTTTTGTCTTAACATATCTTAAAAAGTGTTGTCTTTAATTGACTATCACTAGATTATCCATGGCAAGTTTATTAATCTGCAAAATATATATATTATTCTGTGGAAAAATGGCCAAGGACATCCACGCTAATGATATTATGTACTTAAAGGGAAATATTATCAAATTGGTTTTATTTCATTGAATTAATAAATAGGGCCAATAAACCCCTAAATATTCACACAATAGAAAATAGTGAACATGCACTTGACTTGACATTGCAAATCAGGGACATAAAATTTCCCCTATTGTAAGAATGACCCATATTTTATTTACTACCAAATTCTTCTAAACTATTTTTAAATGGGATTTAAGAGATACATCTCATGAATTCATGTATGGTTCAGAAGGATTTCCGATTTTAATATCATATTGATTTTTGAATTTTTTATCAGTCAGTCATTCCGGTGAATTAATGGTCCACATTCCAGAAATCTCGGAACGCACTAAAAATATAGAAAGACGTAAACAACTAACTACTAGGATAAATATTTATAATAACACATTCCAGAGCGAATTTGTTGAAAACTTGTGCGTGATTTGTAAAAGCAACTTAACGGGTCGATAAGAATGTTGATATAATATACAGTATTTGAAAATGCTTCAGGAAAGTTAACGACTCTGAATTCTACCCAGCGCAAACATTATTTTTTTTGTCAATTAACTTGACCAAATGGTTACGGTTAATTTTCATTATTAAAAAATGCACATGGTTACTTTAAGAATACCTACTGGGACATCTGGGTTGCCTTAGTTTTTAGTTGTATATTGGTCCAATTAAAAGATAAATCCTGATAATCTAAGACAGCGTCGGCTTACCCACATAGACATCGCGCAGGCTCTTGAGTATTATTTGTTATTTTTTATATATATTTGTGGTACAGATGATTTACTGGCGTGCGCCATTTGAATTTTCTCAAGCAAAATGCGAAAATTAATTCTAAATAGTAGTTTGTACAAAAATAAATGTGCGTGGTAATTAGACAGAATACAGCGTCGATCAAATAGTTTTATTTTCAGTTAAAATTGAAATACACTCGAATAGAATAGAATTGAAGGGAGTTGGCGCTGGTACCCGCCTCTGCCACTGCAACCTACGCAGGTTTATTGTAGCCCTCCTAACCATGCTTAGAGGACCTCATCCAGTCTGGTCTTCCTAATCAGACTCCACAATTGGAGTACGGGCTCCTCCATGTACCTAGCAGGTCCTGGTTTGGTCTCTCCTAGCCTTGCATACCTGAGCCTGCAGAGAGCTTCACATTCGTACCACACCTGTTTTGGAGTTTCCTCCTCCTCCTGACAGAACTTGCAACGGCTATTATCCTGCCAGGCCCATATTTTCCATTCTACAGTGCCCCGTCAGCTGACCCACTAATATTCTTATCGTCTTGGGATCCCTCTTAAGTAGATCTGCCGTGAATTTTGGGGAGCCGTGTTTTATGAACTGTTTGGCCTGTAGTTGCCCCGGTGTTTGTAACCACCAGAGATTGTTTATCTATCCAGCTTTTAACTGCTGTTTTGAAAACTCTTCCTGCTATTCTGCAGTAGGGCTCAGGTCCCAACGTAACCTTACTTGCGCACCGCTTTGCAAGTTTGTCGGCTTCTTCGTTGCCTTGACGGCCTTCATGTCCCGGAACCCACACAATGGTGAGCCTATTATTACGACCGACCTCTTCAAGGGCACTTATGCAGTCTTTAACTAGTCTAGATCTGACCTTGTGTGTACTAACTGCTTTTAAGGCAGCCTGACTGTCGGAGTATATGACTACCCTCCTTTTTCTAATGTTCAATTTCTCTATCTCCATGGGGCGGTGTTGAATTGCCGCGACCTCTGCTTGGAACACTGTGGCTTGACTGTCCATGTTTGGAGATATTTGACCTTGGTCCGTGGACCCTGGCTCCCACCCCTTTACCGGTCTTAGAGCCCACGGTATACCATGCTCGGTCCGTTTTTATAGGAAGCCCCCCCTCCCATTCTTCTTTGCCCACAATTGCTACTGAGAAGGGTCTATCAAACCCATAGGAGTGGTGAAATACACTAATAATAATTTACATAATATAATGAAAAAAATCCTAAACATTCAAACACTCATTTTATACCTATATAGGATCGCCTAAAATTTTTGAAAACCAACGCAAATAACTTTAAAGTGAAATAAAATGAAAATAAAGGTAAATAAAATAATAAATTAAATAAACAAAAATTGAAGTTAAAAAAAATAAAATAAGGTGAAACAAAATGAAGTAAATTAAATTAAATGAAAAAAAAGTTAAATAAAGTAAAAATAAGGGCAAATAAAATGCACCTATATGTGTATGGCAAAAGAATTTTCACTTCTAGTGTGTGGTCCACAAGCATACTATTTTTTTTGTATATACAACTTGTTTCTGATATAATTTTTTGGGCATGTCTTTGATCGAGCCTTTGATACAACATCGTCTGAATATTAATTTTACATGAGAATACGTTTAACAACAATATTATATATAAATATTTATACAAAATTGCTTTTTTCTTACATTCCATGTCAGCTTTTGATTAAAAATTAAAGCTAAGTATTTCACCTCCATGGAAAAGGGAATTCTTTGTTGAAGATTAATGCTTTTAACTGCTTCAAGGCTCGCCCCTTCATGTGAAGGGGACCGCTAGTGTTTTCTGTGGATTGCCTGGGCGCTGTTCGTGCTTACGGCGATCATTCACGATGTTGCTTGCTCTGACTTCTCTTCGGTAAATTTTCCTTGCATCACTAGCGCTATATTACCTGCATATCCAAGGCATAGGAAATCTTCAGCAGATAGGTTTTGGATTGCCCACAACAGTGGAGATAAATTTCCGCCTTGGGAGCATTATCTATCCACTTTAGCTATAATGGTGGTTCGCTCGAAGATGATACGTTATTATCCTATTTTCCAGGCTTGCATGTACCCATTGGCAAATAGGAAGTACCTGTCTCCTCTCTGGCGCTCTCTTAATGGAAAGGGGATTCTAATCTAGATAAATGGTTACTGCTATCTCTTTGTTCTCTATTGACCTTAAGACTAGCCTGTTGAGAGTGTCCAGTGCTAAGCCCGTCGATCTACCTGCTTGACGTGCATATTGACGTTCACTCAGTGGAAACATCTTAAGTGCATTAAATCTTGTATGTCTGTCAATTCGTTTTTCTAGGGTTTTTAACATAAATGATGACAGGTTTATTGGTCTGTAAGATTTGGGTGTATGCGTATGGTCCGATATTCTGCCTACTTTTCGCAAGCCTATAACCTTTAGACATGTCCACACAACTGGTATAAATCCTCTGGATCAACAGCCTCTGTAGATTTTATATGAGTGTGGTTAGTGTGGTATGTATCCTGCCCTTTTTGTAACAATACAGGATAAATTCCATGCAGCGGCGGTGAGTTGAACGGTTGTGATTGACCGATAGCCCACCGGATCTTGTCCAGTGTCGGTATGTCCCTTACTAGCCTCCAGTCCAGTCTTAATGGTTTGCGTGGCTTAATTTGTTTTTGCAGCGATGTAGCTGTATCCAGTTTAATGAGGCCGGAAAGTGTGCTTCTAAAAGCAATTTTAAACTTTTCTCGTCCCGTATAATAGGCCTTGTTATTCCTTTTGAGAAATTCCAATCCGTTACTTTCGGATCCTACCTTCACCAAGACTTCGTGAATTCTCCAGCAATCTGGGATTTTCTGGACCCTTTGGCAGAAACTCCTCCAATAGTCTTGTTTGGCTCTCCGGATTTCTTTGTTATATTCTGTGAGTGTTTAATGTAAATGTTCTAGTCATTATTTGCTTTAGCTTCCCTTTTAACTTAGCTCCCCAAATCATAACTTAGTTTTCCAAATCAATTTTCAAGGTGATAGGAAAGTGGTCAGTAATCCCACAAGTTACTACAACATGTTTACTTACTAACTAACTTTTCAAAAAATAATGATCAATACATAATAAGACAGTTTATTTGACCTAATGATTAAAACTGCTAATGTAGTTAAATGCAGTAGATTTAGACTGCAATAAATTTATAATTACATCTTCAGAAAAAAATTCAATGAGGCATTCTTCATATTGTCCTTCAAAAGGTTCTTTAGAATCACAGACACGCTCATCCGAACGCTCAGTCTGTACACACCAATTATACCTTGGTCACAG
>JAEQML010081041.1:0-11372 GCA_016904865.1 Pissodes strobi | reverse complement strand
GCGAAAAAATGGGTGGAAATCCAGATTTCTTCATGTGCTGTCTCCTACTTTTATAAGAAAGAGTTCTCCGAGGTATTCTATAGGTCTCCGCTGCGGTTCTGATACTCATACCTACCTTTATACCATTCAGGCATGCTTGTAGGTCTTCTGGAGTATAATCGGAATATTTCCTTTAGAGAGTTGATCTTCAATAATAATTACATCACTCACGTAACAGAACTACCTCTAAAAACTTCATGCTGCGCACAAAACAGAATATTAATGCTATAATAATATGACGATACCGGTAGCATTTTTTGTTTCTGTTCAGCTCTACACCCTCTGTAAGATCGTTGCTGCATCAAACAAGATGTGGCGATAACATAAAGCGCTCCTGGTTCGCTGATCGATCTGTTTCTATGTCGGTTCTTGTCGGATATCGTGCTTTTAAAAGTGCTACCTTAGTTAAACCATAGTATTAAATATATGAGTTAAACAGCCTTTATGAACGCCCAAGAGTCTAGGGATCCTACTAATTTTTCGATGCAAAAGCTGCGGACATGCGTAATGGCGAAACAAGAATAGGTATTATTATGGCTGTGCATGGCCCACCGCTTGCTTCGCTCGCTACGGAGGCGCAACCAACAAAAGCTAACCCAAACTAACCCAAGGCATGCCCAAAATCAAGAAAAAACCTTTGCATTTTTAACATTTGCGCTATATTTAGCCGCTCCTGTTTTATCCTATAAGATAGAAGATGCATTATCAAATTAAGGGCCAATATCAGTTTGTTGAAATTTTCACTTCTGTCGTGTGATCTTAAGCATATACCGTAATTTTTTTATACTCTATATGTCAAAATTAGAAAAAATCTCATATTCAACATTTTGATAAACACTAATTTTGTGTAACTCGCTGCGTTTCGCAGAAATCCGCTCTGCACAAAATAGTGCTTATCCCAACTAGTTACATAAATATCTATTTCGCATTTGTTTTTATTAATAGTGGGCATATAACTTCATAAGACGACTAAAATTAAGCATAAAATGAAAATATTCAGGATCTTTTTTCTAAAAATAACGGGTTTGTGTGAATTTTATTTTTCTTAGAATATTGGGCGAAATAAGATATTCGCAGTAAATGACTGAATATTATTTCCCCAAGTATTTTGCCATCTAATTTATCAGCAATATCAAACATTTCTATTTAACATATAACACTTTTGAGACTATAAAAGTAAAAGTTATCTGAATATTTACATAAATCATAAGTAACTGCTATCTATATCTTTCACGGCAAGTCGTCAGCTGCTTTGTTTGCTTCGGACATCCAGGTCAAGTTAGATCGATAATCCCTGAAAAGATTTAAGGGTACTCCTACAAAAAGGCTTCTTTATTTAAATTAGATGTAATTAGAGGGATGTGTTTATTCTTATCAATGACTGTTCCGGTTTTTGTTTCGTATAGCGAAGTGGACTCGGGAAAATAATTGGTCCAGATGTTATATATCTCGGTATTAAAACTGTAGATTCGTAGCTTTTGCGTAATTGCGGCGAGGGCGAGGGAACTGGCTTAGATATATCGGCTCTCCTCGTAGACCCATTATAACTAGACAGTTTTATTTTTGCTTCCATCCATTATTATGACTACAACTATTACGCAGAAGCATGTCTGATATTTAACACATTTTAATCATTGACATACGTAAAGTACATTGCACGAGTCTGTGTCTACCGAAGGCATGCGACATGGACGAGCGATGTTGTAAATTTAAGCTTAATATCTCTTACCTTACAATTTAATTTACTCATCGAAAATAAATAGTAATAAAAAAACGTAGATTTTATAATTATTTAAACATTATTCAAAACCTGTTTTTATCCAATTAATGATGTTATTTAAATGCATTAAAATAAAAGTACATCATCAAAATAATCCAGTCCAAAAAATACGGCAACATAAGACGGGACAAAGCGAACAAGTGTCTATTTGGTTGGGGCGCATACTATTAATTTGATTGGTTATAGGCATCACGTGCTTATTTCGTGCCACCTATCGCTGAACTGATTGCTCTTTACCGCTGCGACGTCATAGACACAGATACCTTCGACAAAATGTACGTTCGATCGGCCGAAGATCAAAGAAAAACAACGGTGGTTGATGACTCAGCAAACATCACAGAAGGAAGGGAAATGATTTATATATATATAGTAATAAATCCTTATACAGGTCAATATTTCAGGTTGAACGAAAAAAATGGAGCCTGCACAAAAATCGAAATACCATTTCTCTTAAAAAAAAGTACCTATGTTGGCAAGTATAAAATTAAAACTACCGTTACACATCTGTCCATAAACCACAGACAAGACCTGGGACTTGGCATTCTTTAGATCTTACAGTTTTAGTATTGAAAATACTATTGGGCGCATGTATATGGGAATAAATGGCAAGAGCGACCTATTACGCGACATGCTCGAGTTAGCGGCGCGCGGCACACCGGGCACCGAACTTAATGTTCGGTGACGTGACTAGGTCGATCAGGCGGTTGACGACAGCATTATAATTTAATTGTTAGAAAATTTGTCTAATAAATACACATTCGACATGATCTCGATGACTGTGTAAGATGCTGGCCGATAACGGAATAATATCAACAAAATGTTTAGGTACATAATTTTAAGAGGTTTATAGTATCGATGTACCTCTTTTGTATTCCTAATTTCTTTCACATAAAGTACTAATGTTAAAGCACAAATCAAATTACTGGAAACCCTGTTTTTTTTAGATTCAAAATATGTACCTGTGTCAAATTTTTAATCTCTTTTTGTATCCCAAGATTCGTACCTTGGTTATATGCTTATTTAAACCAGATTTAACCAATTTTCCTCATCAGAATATCTGAAAATATGTTGGCTGGAAGCATTTGAAAATTTGACACATGCCAAATTTATGCATTTAAAAAAAACCAGGGTGTATATCTATGTAGGAGTAATCACTTGTGTCTAGTCTAGAGTATACCAATTCTACTTTGGCTTTCGGGCTCCCGCATGCGCAGAGCACGGGTCGCGCCGAATGTGTCAGAATTACTCATGTCTTTACGGTTCAGTCAATTGCTTCCAACATGTGTAGTTGTCCAGTGGTTAGATGCTGCGTTTGTAATACGGCGCCCCGGTTTCGATTCCAGTGGCAGGACCTGATTTTTATTTTTTTTAAGATTAGGGTTGTTAAAAGGTTTTTCTTCATCTTGGGCATGCATTGGGTTAGTTTTGGTTAATTTTTCTTGGTTGCGCCCCATGCGTGAGGTCAAAGAATATTATAGAATATTCTTTGGTGAGGTGAAACATTAGAACGACTGGGCTGCTGCCAAATGCGCATGCCGAAGCCCGAAAGCCAAACTAGATTTGGTACACTCTAGACGCAAGTGGAGTAATCAGTTTAGAAATCATAACAGTAGTTGTGTGGTATTTTCAATGAACCTAGGATATTTGCGCATGCTGGAAGATCTGTGAATTTTTGATAGCTGAACATATTGGCACAAGAATAACGAACAATCAGTGGTTATACAAATTCATCATCATCATCAACATCACAGCATCTAGCGCTACAACACTGGGTGGGTCTTGGCTGACTGTACTACTTTCATCAGTCTATGGTCAAAAGGGATATTAATTTTTTTGGAGGTCTGATTTAATGATGCCTCTTCAACGGATTTTGGGACGCCCGAGTGGTCTTTTTCCGATTGGAACCTCTTCCCACACCAGTGTTACAAGTCGCTCATCATAAGGCCTGTGTACGGGACTTGCCCATCTTAGTCGTTGGGGTTTAATCTCGTGGACAATATCGTTATCGTTGTAAAGCTCTTGCACTTTGGCATTCGTTCTAATACGATACCGATTTATGGTCGGATCGTGATGGGGTCCAAAACATTTTTTGAGGATTTATTGTTCAAAACGTCTAAGCTTTTCTTCGTTTGCTTTGATCATTGTCCACGTTTCGCATCCATATGTTATTATTGGCCTGACAGCGGTCTTATAGATTTTCTTGTTAGGTTTTTTGATTTCATAAGGTATAGGCAATGGTTGGCAGACTGAATTCTGTCCATGATTTCCTTAGTAAGGTCGTTATCAGCAGTCATTGTAGCTCCAAGGTATTTGAAACGTTCTACGCTTTCAAAATTAAAAGTGTTGACTGTGAGGTTTTGCCCTATTCTATCTCTCCGTCCCATTCTGTTTATACAGATGTATTTGGTTTTTTCTTCGTTGCCTTTTAGGCCCACTTCACGTGTTGTTTCCCTATCTTGTTGAAGATGTCTTTTACGGTTACAATGAAATCTCCAATAAGATCGATATCATCTGCGTATGCTACTACTGGTTTGGGATCTGGTTTTAGCTGATCTCACGGCTTTTCTAAAACGAGGTTAAAAAGTAACGGTTATAAGGCGTCACCTTGCTTAAGCCAACTGTATATTTCGTAACTACTGGATAGACTGTCATTTACTCGTACTTTCGATACTCCATCCTCCATACACACTTGCGTCATCTGAATGAGCTTTTTTGATATTGAGAATTCTGCCATCGCATTCCAGACTTGACTTCTCTCTATGCTATCATATATCTGTCGGAAATCTATGAAGAGGTTATGCACTGTTCTATTATGCTCCCATCATTTTTCTAGGAGCTGCCTCAGTGTAAAGAGTTGGTCATTGTTGACCTGTTTGTCTTAAATCCAGCTTGGTATTCTCCCAGGAGATTTTCTGCATATCGGGTTAATCTACGTAGTAGGACGTTTGTTAGAGGTATACAAATTCCCTGATATGAAATGTATAGTTCTCGCAGCGTAAAAAGTTAACTCTACCGAACACTCCAAAGAAGAACGAATGTGGAGTAATTAATCCAGATTTAAATGAAAGATCTGGAACACACCGGGTAGTTTGCAGATGACTGATAAAGTTTTTTACTTTGATAGTTTTGGAGATTTAAATATTCCAGAAGAGATGGTTAGTTGTTTTAAATAATGTAATTTTTTTAATCATGAACGATATCAAACTTATATTTCGTATACTAATAGACATCTTGTATTGTCGTTCTTTTACAATAAATCATTATAAAAACAGATGTTCGTTTGATTTCCTTCTAGTCATGTCGCAGTCGTTCACGTTGAAGGGTCGTTCTGACTGCTTTAGTCTTTATATAAACCCGCCAATCGCGTTGGATCACAAATATAATTATTAGATAGCATTGATTTCACTAAGCACTTGGAATTCAATCCCAAACATTGAACCAGGTCGAAACAAGTTCTACTATTCCATTGGTATACTGACGATCGCAACAGGATGTTACGAAATTTCTGATATTGAATCTTGGCTACAAACAAAAGGAAAACACTATCAACCCAAACTAACCCGAACTTATCTCTTCCCACTATCAAGTTCCGTATTGTTGTACCTGAATATGGAATTAAATCAAAATAAGTAATATTCTAAGTCGGGGTTGGACGCCACCAAGTTTACTTTTGTTGGCAAGCCCTATCGATGTTTATTCGGACACGGTAAAAAAAAATTGGAATAAAAGAAACTAAGTTCAAATTCAAATGTCAAATTAAGTAAATAATTACCTGACGAAGTCTACGCTACCTGCTCGGTTACCATTCAAAATCTACATCCTCAAATACACCCTAAATAATACCAAGCATGTGAGGCCAATACTTTATTTTAAAATAGAAAAATAGAGCAATCTCCTCTAGCCTATTAAGTAAATTACTATTTACAGTTATTGACTACTAGACACACCCTCTTGTCAACCTGATAGGCTAAATCAAAAGTTTGAAAGGTGTCAAGCGAACAATACAGAAAATTCCAACCTCTTGTCAACCTGTCAGTCGAGAGGTGTCAAATAAAAGGTTTAAAAATTTTGAAAGTTCACTTCTTCGAAACGCTCTGCTACAACCTGCAACCTAGACGGTGATATAAATACCGAATTTATCACATAGACTGTACTAAGTTAATTTGACTCGGTTAGTATAGCCTTTCCAAAAGCCTGAGTTGCAAGTTTCAACCAGAGAAAGTATTCCTCAAAAAGCAATGTTATGATCTATTGTCAAAGCCAAATTAAAGTAAAAAGGTAATAAAATGAATACACTTCCTCGGATATAATATGTACTAGAGATTATACATAAATCTAGCACCCGTAAGAAGTGAGTAATGTTTCTAGGCCGGCGTAGTAACACTTCACAAAAGGTTTTTAATATATATACTCTAGTGGATTATGATGTGTGCTATTACTTACTAAAGAAATTAATAAAGCGTTTTAGGAAAATGTTTCGGTACTAAATTCTATTTAATTTTAAAAGTCTGCAAAGTAGTAAATATTTCTGGCACAATAGTGCTATCTAAACGCGATACTATGTATAAAATTAGACTTATCTTGAGGAACGAACTCCTGTAAGTTATATCCGAGAATTGGCCATCATCCTTCTCTGTCTGTCAAACAGTCCAGATTAATCAGGTTCCAGGTAATAGTAACTCTTCCTACCCTACAGGGCAACAGCCATAGAACCCCGCAACAAAGCGCTACCGGAATACCGCTGTAGAACTCAGCTACTCAAAACCAGCTCTAAATACCCTAAAAGCGTAAATTAATCCATAACAACAATATAACATGAAATTTACAAAAATGCCAAAACTCTGCCCCAAAAATCTACTTGAAATTATACATTCAAAACAACTTAAAACAGCTTACACATAATTAGGGGTTTTCCAAAACCTTCCTGGGTATCTTAAAAGGATCAACGGCGGCCTATATTGTCATTACGGCGGTTGCTAGAAATTTCTTCACACTGAACTGACCTTCCCTCGAGAGTCTCAAACGACTTCCAGTCTACTTCATTTACGAAATAAAATACTACTCGAGGACTTCCTCTCAATCCAAGGAATTTTCTTTGGCTAATGAATAAACAAAAGCCTTACAAAATCAACAATAACAGTTTTCTTCTGTTTTCTCTCCTCCTACTGGATCAAATAGCAGAAACAAATCTGTAAACACGTCAAAACTATCGGCTGACATTCAACTAAAAGTCCTTAAATGTCAATTAAAATACTGCTTGTCAGAAACCTTGACAGGTACCAACTTATCGAGAAAAGACAGTAGAGATAATTGACCAATCGATATTCCTTCCTAAAATGAGCTTTATAAATAGGAGAATTTCCACCCGGAACAAGCTTACTGAGGAAAGTACAGCTGGAAAGAAGGGTTTCTGTTCTCTCACAAATAATGCAGGAGCTTTCTTATTCGAATCCATAACCTATGAACCTAAATGGCAAGGAAATTTAAAAGATTCCAGATCTTGGCATTGCTGGTCAAAAGCCTTCTATGCCTTGACGAACATGAAAGTAAGGCTAATGGGTATTGCAAGATGGTACTGGCCTAAAGAACACTAAAATTGTTTGTTCAGGCTTCTGGAGAATTTAACTTACTCATATCATTAAACTTTTCCTTTAGTATATTTTCCGATTATACAAATGCTATCATGGGAAAGCACAAGATTAAACTGGTTCGTGCTAGAAATAATGATAACTATTATGCTAACACCGCAGGAAATAAGAAAACTACCATTTCTATCTGGATCAGTGAGCTAAGAGTTAAACACATATAGTCCTATCGATTCCATAAAACTGAAGAAATCGCCAAGGAAAAGCCCATAATTATGGGATTCAGAGGATGGGAAATCAACGAGTTGCCTATTCTAAGATCAACAAAGAGAGATATTTGGAGTGTAAAATCCATGTCTGAGAGAGCTGGATAGGTTATTGTATTGTCCAGAAAAATCGTAAAGATAACTATTAGGCTGATGGTACTTATTTTGATAATTTTAATATTACTGATGTTAGATTGTATCTAAATTCTGAGGTTTATCCATATGAGTCACTCAATCTGAATTTTGAAAACGAACAGTTTGCAGAAGCTTATAGAATTTATGCCGAATTTAAAGGAAAATTATCAGCGAACCATTTTTTGGATTATACGGAGTTTTCAAATAAGGCTTTATTAGTAATAGACTGCTCGAAATAAAAGGAAGCACTTAAAAGTAGAACTATTGATGTTAAACTAGAGTTTTAGAGTTCACAAAAGTTCTCAGATGATACTCGAGCGTATTGCGTCATTGTACATGATCGAGTTTTGGAATATTTATCTTTATCAGGCCATATTCGAAATCTAATTTAATTAGTTTATACTCAGTTCGGACGAGATGAACTTCTTAGTCCTAGATGCCCAAGGATACTGTACGCCTGATTTTCAAGTTAAAGAACTGGCTATATAATATGATGGCGACCAAATGAACACTTAGATTTAAAAAAAATATTATTTGGAGACTTGAGCGACTCACAAAAGAAAACTGTACAATATGTACTTTTGAATATTCATATTATTTATTATAAAACAGGAGATACGGATTATAACCAGCTTCATCAGATTCTTTATCGGGACTTTAAAGATGTTGATCATATTTACGTTAAAGGATATGTAAAGAGATACTTTTTAATTAAGGCCTATTCCAGATATGTTTAAAATCGCCTAATATTATTAATTTAGAATTTTCGGAAAGTTCAATACCTAAATTGGCACGTAGTGGACCATCATGTATACATGAGCCTGATATTCGACAAAGTCTGAAATTTCGTGACAAGAAATATTCCAAGCCTCATAAGTCCGGACAGTTTCAACAAATGAAGTGATCAGGCTAACAGTTGACAGCTGATGGCTACAAATTTTAAATTATTAATGAAAATAATATGTTTTAGTAGAATTTTTGGTATTTTTTTGGTAGTTTAGTTGTTAATTAAACGCTATTAAATTCCAAAATAGATTTGCATGTTGTCCCTCTAATTCTTGAAAAAATATTGGTTACAATTCGAAAGACTTAGAATATAGATATCATAGTGTCACTAATAAGCAAGTAATATGAACTAAGATATTTTTGCTTAATTAATAATATATTATTCAACAAGCCTGTGTCTGATGATGGCTATTATTCATGAGAATAATAGTTTACAATACTCCTCCAATTAAAAATTGGTTTCTTTTTGTGGATCAGTTTATTTGGGGGTGTCTGTTTGCCCCTGTTATTATATTTTTGGTAATAAAGGAGAATCTTGGTGGATAATCACAATAATACAAAGTGAGGTTGGGAATGGCGTCTGTTTGTTCTTCTTCTTCTTCAGATATTGCAGAGGAAAATAAGAGTGTATCATGTGAAAGCTGTATGCTGCAATTCCATTCCACTGATAAATGCTTGGGCCTTTCTGCAAGTGAAGTCCGAGCAGTTGTGTTAAAAACCCGGTCATTAATATTCTTCTGTGTTGAATGCCGCGAAGCTTTCAAGAATATTTCTAATTTGGTTAAGCACGTTTTTCGGTGCTGAAGGAAGAGGTTCAAAAAACTAGAAATGACTTGGATTTGGTGGATTCAAAGGTAACTAAGTTAGAGGCAAAAATTTCTAAACTAGAGATGAGTGATAGGGCTGCAACAACAACAGTCGATGCGGTTGGGCCTGATAATGCACTGGATATGTTAGCAGAAATGCAAGATCGGGCCACCCGAACTAATAACATAATAATGTTTAACGTTGGTGAATCAGTGATGAGAGATGTCAGAGATTGTATAAACAACGACAACCGTATGATAAACACATATCCGCAAAAGATGTCAATCAATTGGCTAATTTCATCCCTTTAAGTTAGTCCTCTATGGGTTGAGTTAGCTCAGGCTATTGTCATCTCCCTTCTTTTCTTTTCTATCCGTCGAGTTGAGATAGCTCAGGCTAAACTCATCTCTAAGTTAGTCCTCTATTTTCACTTGATTAAGTACTTTCCTTCCAAACCAACTTTCAAGCCACAACTTAAGCAGTCAACTGAATTTTCAAGTATTTATTTGCAGATTGGGCACTCAATAGATATTATGGCATTTGGTTGGTCTCATCTAGCATAGTAGCAACTTCTTTTGTACTTTAGGTTAACTATAGACCATTATAGTAACCTTATTTAATTTTATCTCTCAACTTAATACTTGTTTTTAAAATTCTTAAAATTCAAAATTACCGTCGTTTTTTGGCGTAAAAGCGTCATCAGTCTGCTTGTCAAGACTGTCAATAACGACAAATTCGATGTGTCATCCAAAAGCGTTGGTCTTGGTACCATGCTTTTATTTTAATTTGTTCAGTTAATGATTTTAATCTAAATTATGTGAACCATTTTCTTAAAAATGTGACGTACGATGTCTGAAATTTAATTGTAACCATTGTCGATTGGTGTTGTTTGCTTGCTTCCATGGATATGTCCTTTTTCCACTGACAAGTAAGTAAAAGAGGTCCACCATTTTCCTTCTTTTTTACGCACACAAGTGAATAAAAAAATCATCATTCTTAATTAATAACTTTAGTTTGGGTTAATGTTCATCTCATAATTTTTTTACAAAAATAACCATTTTTATCAACTCGGCAACATTATTTGACTCTCCACTGACAGGAAGTTGTTTTACTTACTTTCAGGTAACACTGATGATGGCTACGGCCGAAAGCGCTCTGTTACGCTCTTTATAGAAGTCCCTTTGGATTGAATTTTGCATTATATAAAAAGATTGTTTCATTACTATGTTTCGTACATGCACACAGCCTTTACTCTTCATTAAAAAAAAATGACACTGACGGGAATCGAACCATTAAACCTGTTGGAAGCAACTCCCTGGATAGTGAAGGCATTCAAACAAACCCTTTAAATAGTAAACAAACCAAGTCTCGCCCACCCAACTGTCACTATGGCTTGTAACCGTTGCTCGCTAGTGGCGAATCATTTAAAGCGGTGCGGTGTCGCAATTTTTCGAGTGAGCCTTGACATTGAACAATTTTGTTAATATTATGGCAACCAGTCAACAAAAGTAGTCTCGAAAAGAGGTTCTTCTCGAGAATAGTATATTATTTTATATGGAGGAAAAGTGATACTTTTCATGGCGCGCTCGTGTTTAACAGCCGAACGGAGTGAGGCTGGTAATAGAGAGCAAGCCATGAAAAGTAACTTTTCCTCCAAATAAAATATGCTGTTTTTTCTTCAGATGTCGACAAATTAATGCAAAAACATCTCTTTTTAATAGTAATAATATCTAATTATTATTAAAGATAAATGAGTTCGCAAGGCGGCTTAGACCACGGTCGTAGGTGGCCTAGCTTAGACCGGTGTCGGTGAATGTAATGTAACATAAAGCTGTCAGTGGACACTGTCAACAGTAATTATTTTTTTAAGATAGCGTCTCCGATTGCGTTTTAATTCCGTATTGATAAGCAGTTATTGAGGAAGTTGGATTAAATAATAACCAATTTGTTCCTAAATTAGTGATTTTTAGAAAT
>JAEQML010081040.1:0-11372 GCA_016904865.1 Pissodes strobi | reverse complement strand
TTAACGGACCTCGTATCTCTTCTAGTTTCCGCGATCCCAATGATGAGGCTCGAATTTGGGACACCCTATATTTATATTATATAAAAAACAATTGAATTTAAAATATATTACAAAATTACAGGAATGTTGCAAACATACAATTGTTTTACAATGTTATAAGAATGTTGCAAACAATGTTTTGTTTTGTCTTACAAAGTTACAAGAATCTGGTACACGTACCTAACACGTATCTAACACATACTTAACACGTACCCAACACGTACCTAACACATACCTAACACATACCTAACACGTACCTAACACATACCTAACACGTATCTAACACTTCAAATGATCTCAAGGGCACACAAAGTCAAGTAAAAAAAACTCAAGGACATTCAGGTCAAAGTCATTCAAGGTCGAATACACCCAAGCCGAAGTGG
The DNA here is from genome assembly GCA_016904865.1 of Pissodes strobi. Taxonomy (NCBI): domain Eukaryota; kingdom Metazoa; phylum Arthropoda; class Insecta; order Coleoptera; family Curculionidae; genus Pissodes; species Pissodes strobi. The sequence continues at coordinate 10,950 of JAEQML010081040.1, read as the reverse complement.
GCTATCTCAATGTCACCATAGAGAATTGCACTCGTAAAAGAGAATCAACTCCGAGTGCTTCCAAATGAGAGTCGACGCCGGTTGCCTCAAAAAGAGAATCAACCCAGATTGCCCCCCAAATGAGAATCGACACCGGCCGCTCCAAAAAGAATATCGACGCCGAGTGCTCCGACTGCTCCTCAATGAGAATCCACGATGGCCTTAGCTTGCTACTCAGATAATTGTGTATTTTTTTTGCATTATACAGTATAGAGCTTTTAACTAACTCTGAATGTGGGGTTGGCAAGCGTATTCCTAAAGAATAGTTGTAAGATGGCCTATCTGGAATAGCAGATACGTGCTTGCGGATTAAGCAAACGGATTCAAATATGAATAAGGAAGGAAGAGTTAATATTTTAAATCTTTTAAAGAAATCCTGGCAGTGAGTTCTACTGTTTAGTCTCAGGGAGTATCGAATAGCTCTCTTTTGTAGTTTGAAAATACATTCAAATGGAATAATTGTTGCTGTTTTAAGACAGTTTGGAAAAACCCCATTTTGGAATGACTTGTTAATTAAAGTAGTAAGATGGTTTAATGTGTATTCCGGCAAGTTTGAGAACATTTTCAGAGTAAGCCCATCCGCCCCAGATGAGGATTTGTTTTAAATGTATTTAATTGTACTGCAAAGCTAAGCAAATGCTACAGGCGTAAAGAAGAAACTGCGTAAATTCACATTAGCATTAGAGAGATATGAAAATGGATCATGAGAAGGAGTTATGGTGTTCATTAAATTTTAGCCACATTTACAAAGTAATTGATTAGGTTATCAGGTGATTTAGCGATTGTGCTAGAAGAAAGAGTCTTATTCCTTAAGTCATTCAACAATAACCTATGAATCTTTAACAACGTTACCGGATTTAGCTAACCTCCCATTATAATAAATAATGTTCTTGGCAGCTTTTATAGTTTTATAATAGACTTTTCTGTAAAGTTTCACGTAATCATGGAAGAAGACGTTGTCCGAGTATTTTTTAGGTAAGATAATGAACGCATGTTCTTTGCAGGAGTGCGTAAGCCTTTAGTTGATCAGGGTTTATATTGTTAAATTTTTAATTTGATAAATGGACCTCAATATCGCTAAATGTTTCAAAATAACTTTTTCTAAATTAACTGAACCAATCAAGGAAGTGGAAAGTGTTCGGGATTTGGGAGTGGAGTTTGACTTTAAAATGACATTTAATGGCCATATTAGCAATATTGTGTCAAAGGCTGTCAGGTTTCTGGGCTTTATATGTAGGTCCACAACTGATATGCCTGTGTATACGTTACGGACACTGTACTGTGCAATGGGTTGACCTATGCTGGAGTACTCATCAGTTGTTTGGTCACCTCAGTATGCTGTTCACATTGCAGCCCTTGAAAGCGTCCAAAATAGATTTCTGAGAGTGGCTGCTTATAGATTGGGCTTGGTTCGTGATGAGTATACTTATGACGAGATGAGGGCTTTCTTGAATGTACAGACAATGCAGAGCAGGCGACTTCAAGTGGATCTTTGTTTTCTTTACAGACTCTTAAAAGGGTTAATTGATTGCCCTGATCTTTTGAGTCATATCATTTCATTAAGAGCAGGCGAAAGGAGAACGAGAGGTTCTGAGTTGTTTAGTGTGCCCTTTCATAATACCAATTGTGTTATAAATGAGTCAATCTCAAGGATGCTCATGTTTGCTAACTCAAAATGTCGAAATATTGACCTTTTTGATTGCCCTTCTACCTTTAAAAAGAGATTGATACCTTTACTTGGCTAGGATAGCTGTTAATACTGCCTCATGATAAGAGAAACCCGAGTTAAAGAGGAACAGAACGAATTCTGAATCAAAAGATGACACGACATAGTCTATAGTACTAAAACTAGTTTTAGTTATTCTAGTTGGTAAGTTAATATGCAAGATTATACCAAAAGAGTCGAAAATGATCTGAAGAGATTTTTGAGTGGGACACACTAGAAAAATCAACATTAAGGTCGCCGCACAAAATTAATTTGCTTGGACTCCAGCAAGCCAATAAACTTTGACTGAATATATGCATGTCAGCGTCAGGTGTTCGGTAAATACAAACAAGATAGAGGTCATAAGCATTATGATGTACGATGGAAAATTCAAATACTTGTTCAGTTATGGCAATGATTTCTGGAAAATTAAGCTCTTCTAATAAAAGAAATATTTCATCTGTTTTGTGTCTTAAGGACTGAATATTGTAATCTACTAAAAAGCATAAGCTACTAAACAAATATCACCATGTCGCAAGTTTGAACTTGAACTTGGAGATTGTTATATAAACATTAAAGGCAAACTATAAACAACGCGAGCAATCAACGGGAGCGACTTTGAACCTTATGCATGCAATGATCATCACTTTGTTTTATATAAATACGCTACCGAACCCTCAGTTCGGCAGACTTAGTCTCACCTCCAGCTCCCAAGGTTAGCCACTTGACGACTGCCTCCTCGGTTCTATCCGCTCCTAGAGTTAGTCATACGACTGCTTTATGTTCCATTCCTTTCCTACCCAACCTGGTACCGGTTAGTTACTTGACGACTGCTAGGGCCAGGGGTTGCACAACCTCCATAGTAGTCTTGACAAGAAGTTTGTCAGAGTGTTGAGAAAGACAAGTGTCTAAATAGTCAGTTAAAAAGTTTAGTGAAAGCTCTTAGTGCTCTTAAATAAAACCCAACCCTTAAGAAAAACTATAAATTATAAGACAGTAAACAAAGACCTATAAACAGTACCTCAAATCGAGAAAACATGCGCACCGTAGTAATCGGGTATAATAGAATCTCATTTTCTCTGACCAATAATTGTTGTTAAAGTTTTATCGTTAATACATTGTTATTGTTATAAACTAAACGTGCTTACTTTACCATCTCTTCTTACCCCACGTGACGCGATCTCGGTCTATCTCAGTTACCCCCCGGCACGCTAAACAAGGCGTGTCCTCACGAGTAGAACATCCAGTGGTAGATTAAAGGAAGCATTGAGACCCCGTCATTGTACTAATCGCGACGAGGCTCTTCTCTGAGAAGTTATTCTTTAAATAAACACGCTACCTCCGAAGCTACTCGTGACAATATTAATAAGGAAAACACTAAGCTTGCCATCATCCAATTTTTTAGACGGTGCTTGATCCTTTGTTCGCGTCAATCTACCTAAAAATTCCCCCCCTCTAATCGGAGAACTAGTAGAAAAATAATTGCTATGACTTTCCCTAATTCTCTGAAGTTGTTGAAGTGTCTCCGATGAAAAGAAAAACCTGAAGGCAGAGAGATCCATTTCAACTGTAGGGGAACCAATGCCGTAGGCGTCGTGGAAGCGATAATATAACTTACAACTTAGTTCATGTCACTAGGAAGTCCCTCCAAAGTTAGAGCTAATCTGATTCTAGTGTTGGTGTGCCCTTCAAAACACACGCTGGAAGGTTGGTCATGGAGATAGGCAAGGAACAGCCGAAGAGCCTTTAATATGGAGAGGTCCCTCAGTCTAGCCAGCAAATAACGTCCGCATCCGAATCTCGCGAAAGCTGCGCTATAGGTGGAGTCATCGGGTCCATATCTAGCCCACTATTCCTCTTCGCACTTCTCTCCACAACAACTTCCAAATTTTCTAGCGCAAGAAACTTACAGGCAGCCAAAGCTTCCCTGTCAGAGCTAACCCCAACAGACCTCACACCTCCAGGTATATGTACAGATTTTGCGTCAGAGCGTGGTGGTCCAAAGTGCCTGGTACAAAATGTTGATAGCCAGTGGACGAAGTACAGTGACGGAAATAAAATTTCGTACACTGAGGTTAACATTTTATGTCATTTTTGAGTATTTTGGTAAACTGGGCTTTTTACCTTTATCTCACCTTTATACCTAAAGCCTACTAATTACAGCAAATAAAGCAAGTTCGGACATTGGCATAGCATGGATAACAGGACATGCAAAAATTAAGGAAAATGAGAATGCAGACAAACCAGCTAACATAGGCAGACAGCTTAATATCCAAGAACTTGCCCTTAAATAAAGATCACATTTTAAGTATAAAAAAATTTCTATAATAAAAGAACACAACATAATATGGAAATCGTCTCTGGAGCGGAAAGGAAGATGGTACGCAAAAATTCAGGATAGCTTTCTAAAAACTCCATTTTATAAAAAACACCCTTACATTGATAGAAGACATCTTACAACCTTGATTCGAACGAGAACAGGCCATTGTCTTATAGGCAAATATCTAAATATGATAGGCATTAAAGAAAGTCCCCTTTGTATCTGTGGTCAAACAGATAACCTCAATCACATTTCCTTAGAATGTCCTATAAACATAATCCCAAACTTAGATTTCTATCAATGCATGATTGAGGAAAATATGCCTACCCCTATTTCAATGTCCACTGTACTTGGAAATCTGAACATTAACGTGATTAAATTGATTAACAAATTTCTTAAAGTCAATAATATAAAATTGTAAATACAACAATATGAATACCATTGATGATCAATTACTATCATCTGTCAAATTTTTCATTTTCTAACCTTTCACACTGGCAATACAGCTATACAATATAATGGAAGCATATGATAGGACTTTTCCACTAAAATATCTCAGCAAGAGGGTGAATAGGTGTCATTGTGAGGGGTGGTTTAACGCGAGCCTGAGAGCACAGAGGGAAGTTGTGAGAATGTATGCTCAGTTCTACCACCAATATCAGATCCCCCAACTTAAATCAATATTGAAAGAACGGAGGAAAACTTACCAAAGTGCCATTAAAGCTGCAAAAATTACTACGAATGACACTCTTATAAACAATTCTTCTAACCCTGTTAATATAAAGTGCCAAATACTCAATACGTACAGGGGTAAAAATGATAAGGATGTTAGTAAGTCTTCTATACCACCAGATACATTCAATAATTTCTTTTCCACCATTACCTCTGAGATCCAGAACCAAATTCCTCCATCCAATACTGATCCTGTAGAAAACATTCCACTTCATAATGTTCCCTCCTTTGAATTTGTTAAAGTCACATTCATTGAAGTAAGGGATATAATTCGCAACTTAAAAAAAGTAAGGATCCTTTTTGGCTCTCTAACCAGACTATTTAATCAATGTATAAGAAATAGCATTTTTCCAAGCATCCTAAAACATGCCACTGTTGTGCCAATCTTGAAAAAAGGTGCAGTGAATGACGTTTCTAACTACAGACCTATATCTCTGCTTCCTCTATTCTCAAAAACATTTGAAAAATGTCTGGCTGCCAGAATGGTTAAGTTTTTTGAATCCAACAACCTTTTCACTAATAGGCAGTTTGGGTTCCAGAGAAACCTGTGTACTTCAACAGGAATTCTAGATCTTTCTAATTACATTTATGATGCTTTTGAGAGAGGTGACTCAGTGGCAGCTGGCTTTTGCGACCTTAGTAAGGCCTTTGGTTGTTTCTCCCACGACATCCTCATTATGGCTTTGACACAAAAAGTGTCTCTCTTATAAAAAGTTACCTCAGTGAACGGTGCCGGAGGGTTCGGGTCGGTGGGGTTGATTCGGAGGAGAGGCATTTGGGCGTTGGGGTGCCACAGGGATCGGTCCTTGGACCTTTGTTGTTTTTGATTTATATCAATGACCTACCCTACCTCTGATAGCCATTAGAACTTACCTATGGTCCTTCAAGATATTTTGAACCGTTGTTCGTGCTATGTTCAACTCAAGCGATAACGCTCTTGTGCTAACATGAGGATTTCCTTCAATATACCCCAGTACGTAGTTGATATTTTCTTGTGTTCTTCCAATTTTTTTGCCGTTGAAACGCAGGCCAAAAACTACCATTGGCTCGTAAGCTCTCCTCTAATCGGGGAAAAACTCTCACATCGCAAGGACATCGATTTGGATAACGGGCCGCGTAAACTCTTTTAGCTACTGCGGCATTTTGAAAACATTCAAAATAAACCGCAAGCATATCAACAGCTTCATCATTCGTGAAACGCATCTTGTAAACACAAAAATTGCTCAAAATAAAGCGAAACTATTGACAATTTGAGGAAGAATTATTTATATTTTCATTTGTTTTCTTTCCATGGCCTGTTTCTATTAATTGTCCACCCATGAGAGGCTTCAGCAATGCATAGAGCGTGATGGTCAGCATTTCGAACATTTGCGGGGGCACTAAGAACCTTCCTTTTTTAAATCGGTCCTTTTCAGGGCCACAACTTTTATAAAAGAGAAAATTCGAGATAAATATAGTAAAAAAAATAAAAAAAATTAGGGGATTTTCGTAAGTAATAAATTGTTTTGCCTATATTTTGGGTTAGGAACAAGATGTCGAGATGCGGTTTTTCGCGAGCTTGTTTAGCCATTATTTACCTACTTTTTCATGGGAAGAAAATCATATCAATGCATTTAATTTTTTTGAGAAAATTGACCATTTCTGTCGGAATGTCGAAAATAGCCCTCTAGCGGTGACATGTGAAACTAACGAAACTTTAAATAATACAACATTTGTAGCCCAAGAATAGCCCCTTCGAACTAACCCAAGTTTGTTAAAATCGGCTTAGTCGTTTCGCAGATACAGGGTGTTATTTAAAAAAAACTTTGAATACCCCCCCACCACTTTATTTTTAGAGATACAGCAAAAAGCCTTAAAACAAAAAAATTTTACATTATCCTCAACTTCAAATATGTGGAATTTTTTTATTAGGTTAATATAGCGGAATTCACAGAAACATCACTTTTTTACGCCCCCTAGTGGTCATTTTAGAAACTTGAAAATATTTTCCAGGTTTTTCTCTTGACCGTTTTAGTAATTAGTACCTCACATTCTTAGTTGGCCACCCTGTATACAACCGTTTAATTGGAGAGTTACAGTATTTTATGACAAACCTTATATCATGTAAAAGAGAATAAAATAATGCCCCGAGGATTACATCTGCTTTTTCTTATATCCTGGAATAGTTTTTCCGACGGTTTTTGCTTCATTTTTGCTGATTACTTAGAATTATAGGAAATATTGCCAGTATTTCTTCTTAATACCGTAATATGCTGGTTTTCTTTGTATATTAATGATCTCTCTTCTGTTCTGCCAAATGAAAATAGTGAATGTGTGTGCTATGCTGATGATACAGTGATTTTGGTTAGAGGCAAATCTTGGCAAAACATTTCGGAGGGCGGAGGATTACATCTCCAAGGTACGTTTGTGGATGGACTAGAATCTTCTAACAATGAATGTGAAGAAAATTGTTCTATGATTAACCCAGGAGATGTGATCCATCGTGACCTAAGGGTGCATAATTATGAATGTGTTATGAATATGTCAGTATGCAGATGTGAGGAGAGGATATTAGGAAAAGATAGTGTAAAATACCTGGTGGTATTCATTGACAAGAATCTAAGGTATGAAACTCATGTTAATTATATTACCCAAAAAAATTCGTAAAACTCTATATAAATTTTATCAACTTAGAGAATTTTTATCTTTAAAACTTTTAAAAATGGTGTACCAGGCTTTGATTGAATCAATTTTGATGTATGGTTGGAGTGTCTGGGATAGTGCTTGTGGTAAGATTCTTCACCGTTTAAATATTACTCAAAATTACATAATAAAGATATTTATGAACAGAAGCAAGAGTTATCCATCAGATTTATTATTTAAAGAGGCTGATCTTCTACCGGTAAGGCAATTGTATGTTAAGGGTACTCTTAGGTTTATGAAAAAGTGTAATAAATACAAAAGTATGATTATGCACAATGTTAACACCAGATCTGTAAATGGTGAGTGTTTATTTGTTTCTCTAGCATTATATACAGCCTCGCAGAGGCACATTAGGTATATCGGCCCTAAATTATTCAATATGTTACCTTTAAATTTAAAGTCTGTTGTAAATTTACATACTTTCCTGTCGGGAAAACTAAATGGATACAGATAAATTATCAGCAAATAATCTATACGGTGCCTTTATTGAATGATTACTAGAGGGTGTCCTGATGTAACTATTGAATATTAATAATAAATTTCAATGAACCATTTTAACATTAGTAAAATTTTCTTCAAACTGGTTTAACTTGTAATTTATAATTTATCTTCGTATATTTTTTTGTTATTTTTGTTTTAAGTAAATGGTTAAAATTATTCATAACTGGAAATCCAGACAAGCTGCCTGTAGCTTTTGTATTTCATACATGAATATAATAATTGTACTGTAACATTGTTTATTGTTCAATTAAATTGAGAAGTTTTATTCTATGTCGCTTCACTGTTTGATATCATTTACTATTATTATATTTGCAGGAATGGCAAACTTAGAAGAAATCATCGAAGCGTCTGACGGTATTATGGTGGCTCGTGGCGATTTGGGTATCGAAATTCCCACCGAAAAGGTATTTTTGGCGCAAAAGCAGATGATTGCCCTCTGTAACAAGGCGGGCAAGCCGGTCATTTGTGCCACTCAAATGCTGGAATCTATGGTAAGTAAAGAACCCTTTTCCGTACCCCATTTTTTGACTTTTGAATATATATCCTTTATACTTCCGGTTGAAAAATTAATATTTTATTTAATTGTCAAATAAGTACATATGGTGGAGTCGCTACATATTTAGGGTGTTTTTTCAAGAAATGTAAACACCCTTGTCGGTTTAGGTGAAGAAGCCCAGACCAACCCGCGCCGAATCGTCTGACGTCGCCAACGCCATTCTGGACGGTGCCGATTGTGTGATGTTGTCCGGAGAAACGGCCAAAGGAGACTATCCTCTGGAGTGCGTTCAGACCATGGCCAGTATTTGTAAGGAGGCAGAGGCCGCCATCTGGCAGAGGCGGCTCTTCAACGACTTGTCTTTTCAGGTGAAGATTTGTATGTGTTAATTAATTTGCGTAGTGGATAAGAATCGTCATCTATAATACTCTCGTATTGATTTCATATGATATTAGTGCTTCACTCTGCTTTAGTGAATCAGAATGATCGAGACCATCTACAGAGCCTTCAGAACATAAAAGTAATATGACAAAAAAACTCAATTATCAGTGAAAATAAAGAATATTTTAGCAAAATCGGAAATTCACTTACAGATTGTATCCTAATAATAACTAAATGTTGACATTTGTTGTGTTACGTTGGTTAGGTAATTTTATAATTTACCGATAGGCTATTCCACCGGTCGACGTGGCCCAGACCGTTGCAATCGCAGCCGTAGAGGCTTCTGCCAAGAGTTTGGCGGCCGCCATCATCGTGATAACCACTTCCGGAAGGTCCGCATATCTCATCTCCAAATATAGACCAAGGTAATAATTGTGTAATTTTCTTCGTTTTAGCGTGGCGTTTTTTGACATTGAGATAAGTAGGTACATTTAGTTAGAAAAAGTATTTAAATTTAACGAAAACTGTCGGCTACTAATAAATAAGCTCATCACGAGCTGAATGGCACAGGGTAATAAGGGATCTAAGTCGCTGTTTTACTATTTTGAGAAATCGGTGTTTAAAGATTTCGAATAAATCCCCAAATCATGTTTCTGTTTACAGCCGCAAATAAATATCAAAATTATGTGTATTATGTGTAAAATGTACAAAAATAACACATTTCAATAACAAAAAATCAACTTTTTGCAAAAAAAATGTGGCTTATGCTCTTATTGGTTAAACCATATTGGATTGCCCTCTTTGATGCCATCGATATTTTATTTTTCGGATTTTTCTGGGATTTTGATCATAGATTAGGTGTGTGTAAAAGGTTTGCTTTATTGGAGGAATGAATTCAAGAAGTTTACGAAGGTCTTGTATTTTCTTCATATTGAGTGCTATAGGCAGAGACAACAATGAGACAGACAGTCAAGCTTGTGTTAAAATCATATCCCATTTTATTCTCCGCCTTTGTCTCGCATGATGAAAGGTGAACGTAGATGGCGCTAAGAACTTTCCCCGCAAAAATTTGAAATAATTCCATTTTATGTTACTTTATTAAATAGCGAAAACTATTGGAAGATTTAGTGTATACTGAGTGGTTATTGAAAAATAGGAATACACTCAGTATACACTAACTTTCCCAATAGAAATCACTAAAATTATTTATTAATGTTTATATTATATAATTAAAAACTAACCTAGGGTGAGTACACATATTTTTTGGTGTATTTTATTGTTGACAATATTTTATATCTTTTTAAACAGAACAATAATGTAAATCTATTTTACAGCAAAAATACATTTTTGTAAAAGTGACTGAAGAATCTAAAAGTACGTAATAAATAAAAGATAACTTGAATTTAATGATCAACAGAAAAATAGAGGTACAACCTCTCTATAAACGAGTCTTATAACTCCAAATAAGTAATTTCTATTACTTTTTTTATATGGCCCTTGGCACATATACGATAATTGAGCGTAATTACGCTTCAATTAATTAAAGACAAAGATAAGGTACTCACTATCCCGCATTGAGATAGAAATTTAGATAAAAGATAAAGAAAAAAAAACAGGTAAATTTACACATGTGAACTTAACCTCTCATAAATGCAAATTAATGTGGATACATCAGTGTTAAGACGAGACAGGGGAAGTGCTAATAATTATATGCTTGATGTTACAAATAAACTGAAGTTTTAATGAATTAAGCCTGAAAAGAAAAGTATTAAAACCAACAATACTATGAGGGAAAATTCAGAAAATTCTACCAAAAATTGAATTTACTACCTTTATAGGAATATATAGAACTTATTCCAAGAATTCCCCAAATGTTACTGTTCAATTTAAATGGAAATACGTAAAACAATTTGCGTGACCGCTGAAATAATTACGTTCTCTGTAAATTTGGACTAAACCATTATCAAATTACATGAATTAGACTAATGAAATACTCAATTATCCACCAACAAATCGATATCTTAACCCAACGGTCACCAAAAAAAAATGGATTATTGAAGTTGTAAGTTAATCGAAAGTGTAATATAAAAATGC
>JAEQML010081039.1:0-11372 GCA_016904865.1 Pissodes strobi | reverse complement strand
ATCGGTCCATCATCACAAGAAGAAAGCAACTGTCACTTTTTATAGCTGCTTTGTTAAAATGAACATCCTAAAAAATAAATTAAATAAAGTAGAAAGAGATCCTTATTTCAATGCTGTCTCATTGCCGGTGTATTCTAATGCAATTACGGCATTTTAATGAGCAATAACTGTCCGTGTAAACGTTCTTTTCATCTAAATGACCCTTTCGTGCCGAACTTTGCTTAAATGTTATGTGAATCAGTTCAGTAAAAAAAAACATGAATCCGTAATGTTAAACGTCTTCACTTTCTTTTCAATGAAATGATGTAACTTAAAAATAGAATTGAATGTAACCGGTTTCGAAACTCATTAGCCCAATTGTTTATGGCTGTTTTAGTTTAGTTTTAATGTGCATAAGTAAGCTTCGTGTAGTAAATCTTGATGAACCAGTTTCTCACCGCGCGTACATTTGTGGAATTGATTTAGTAATTTGTGGTAATATATGATTCTAATATATTGTAATTGATGTAGTGCTAGAATATGTACAATTAAAATAATGCGAATTAAATTTGAAAACCGTGCTATCAACCACAATATATACGTGGTCTTAACAGTAGAGCTTTGAGCTGAATCAAGAAAACTGGGGCTGGTTGCAGGGGGACAAGGCTATTCCTACCTTACAATTATGTTAATTTGGTTGAAATTATAGTACGTCTTACATATTTTAACATTGATGTAACCATGCATGTAGATAAAGAAGACTTCGATTAAGTTTTAAGCTATCGACAGGTTTCTGCACTGAAAAACTAGCCTTGAAAGTTTGCCTGCAATCTTGTAGAACAATTCTTGAGTAACGTGGTGCTACAATTGGATAATTGTTTTTAATAACACTATGGTTAACTTCCATATACGATTGCAGTAACTGATATGCATTCTTACTAAAAATTTGTAATAAAATGAGAGGAGAAACAAATTGCTAATGCATTATAGTACTATTACTTAGAGTGAAGTTGAAAATTTATTACAATGCCTTACAAACCTTAGTTCCCATTAAATTGTAATACAATTTGTAAGAAATGATGATTAGTAAACGATGCGCCCGACTGAAGACGCTATTTTCTGTTGAAGGGAAAAATTTACTACAATTTATATTATTATCAGCTAAATTATGCTACACTTTGTAAGAAATAGTATGTTAATGACACGTCCGTTGCTTACAGTCTTAATGTGTTTAGGAATTATCTTATCAAAAGAGATTTCTTAAATATGATCATAGACTTTTTCGAAGTGATAACTGTGTGTATTCACACAAAAAGTGATGCACCTAACCCAAACTAACCTAAACTTATAACTAGTCTCTACAAAAATGTTAAATATTGTGATGGTAACAATTAAATGAATTAGAATACACAAAATTGTTGGTATGGATTTCTATGGATTATTTACCATTTATTACTTTAATAGTAAAGTGTTTAACCGTGATTGTTAATACACTTTATAAAATGTAGTCAATAATTTAGAATTATGTCAGATATACAGCAGCGAAATATAACTAAAACTTGTAAGAAATGTCCAAAAAATAGTTGACAACGGCCCATATTTTGTTCCCAACAAGGGTTTACAATATATGACAATTGCTTTTCAAATTGTGGAATAACCTCACACGTTATTATTTGTATTTCTCTTACAAGTCATGGGACTACCTCGCATTTTTTAAAAATAACTACGAAATTATTGTTAAGAGCCATGCAAGTCTATGGCGACATATCCTAGTTAACAAGAACACTACAATTACAAATTAATCTTCGCATCTCAGTTCTTCTACGATGGTGTATAGATAGACCTCATTTTGGTCTATCCATGCACAAGGCAGATAAAAAGAAATACCAAGTGAATATAATAAATTCTAAATTCGACTTCCAATACTCGATCCCCTTTAGTCCAAGTGTCAGGGAGCCAATTGCACTGCATATGGGCCTTTTGAGGGTTGGGAACACAGATCTCTAGATCTGTGGTTGGGGAGGCCCGATAAAGGCCTAAGGTCCTCGAATAATTAAGATTGATATTTCTTATAGCTATTTCAAACAGTCTTGCAATTATGGTCATTCTGAAGTTTATTTTACACAGCATCATAAATTGCCTTACTATGGTTAGTAGTTTCATTCGCTAATTCTACAGCATTGTGGAGACTGCAAATTGCAATATATAGTATGATCTACTTATAGTGTCCACATTTAAATTTGATATATTATTGAACTTGTCGTATGAGATAAAGAAAAAAGTTAAATAGAGAAAATTCTTGTGCTGGCGTAGATTTTTACCTTTTTATATCTTTCATATACAGGGTGTCCCTCAAAATTCTATACAAAACCTTACCACATATTCCTGAAGTCAAAATAAGGCGAGTTAAAGCAACTTACCTTAGTCCGAAATTCTTCCGTTTCCAAGATACAAGGTGGTAATTTAAAAAAAAAAATTCTTATAATTTATTAAATTTTTTTAACGTATTGCTTTAAAAATTGGTACCTTGGGATTTTTTTGGGGTGCGAAACCCGAATATGGACAGCTTGTCACTGTGGCTGTTAGTGGGCGTTTCACACTGCACTTCTGATGGTTTAAAATGGTCATGACTTTTTCTCAGTGTAGGTTTTAATTTTTTTTTGTTACGGAAATCACTTCCTGAATATTTTTAGGCAAACAAGGTATTCTTGTTAAAATCTGCTGAAGTATGTCGTTTTAGAGATATTTTGGTTTTTAGTGTTCGAAGCCGCAGCGGAATATTGAAATTATTTTGAATAAAAAAAATTGCCTGTTATCTTTGAGGAGGAAATTTGATCAGTGAATTAGCAGTGCTTAATGGATTTTGTGTTAGATAATTTTTTTAAGTGTACGTAAATGCGTCGTAACATTGTCACATACAGTAAACCTCGTATTTGTTTTATCTGTTTGGTGAACCGCTTTAGAGATTTTTTTTTGCCGACAGACTAATTAATTTTAAACATTTTTCGTATTTTAAGAATTTTCCCTATCACTTATATTTTCGCCAAAAAAAAATTGTTTAATTTGGTTTACAGTAATACCGCCAAAAGAGCAATATGGCCTACGACGTCAACGTTGCACCTGTACTGCTTAAAATCGACTGACACGACACACAGCGGGTTGAGTACGGGACAATATAAGAAGTGATTTAGATGTTGCGGTGTTGCCATTGTAAGGTGGTCCATATTAGCGGACTAGTCCATATTTGGGGATTTTACTCTACGTATTGAATGTGTCTGAAAGAAAAATATGTATATTAAGTTAACATTTTACCTTGGAAATATAATAACACATTAAGCCCTTCATTTTCATCCAGGCTACGATCAGCCTTCTTCAACGTTTTTAAGTGTTTAATTCAATAAATGAATTGGCGAAAGTCTATTCAGTTGGTGATTGACAGTTTCTGTATGCTTTATGGTATCTTTGTTTTGCTTATTTTTTTATTACACTAAGTAAAACTGTTAAATATAAAAAAATTCTTATTCTGTGTAATCTATTTTTCATCGAAATTATAATTGACAAATGTCAGAAATTTTTATAATCATAATAAACTGTCATAAAAAGTCGGGTCGTAGGTCACTTAACGTTTGATATGGTATTACCACAAGAATAATAAATAACGTATTACCACAGATTACCTAGAACAGATGCGAAAGCTACGGTTTACGCGGGGAACGAAGTTTCCCTGGTTCCTAAGGTGGCTGACGCCTACTTATATAGTCAGACGCTCTGTGTGTACTCGAGCTAAATCGGCGCGGTGTGCCGCGGCCGTTTTAATCTGTTCGTGGCTATGTGTTTCTGAGTTGCTAAGCGTTCTAGACAATAAATATTACATATTTTAAAAATGTTCTTTCTGGTTTTGTTCGCTTATTTACTATAGTAATTTTCAGGACTGTTTAGAAAACTGTTTTGGGAATATTCGACAACATAGTGGGAATTATATAAACCCTACTCCGATTTACTTTGAAAAAGCATAATATACTAAAACAGAGTTTTATCCACAATACCGAAACATAATTTTTGCACTCGAAGCGCGTTTCGCTGACCATGTTAACATCATCATGTTGATGCTAACATGGTTAGCGAAACGCGCGTCGAGGGCAAAAATTCTGTTTCCGTATTGTGGATAAAACTCTGTTTTAGTACATTTTGCCGAAGGTTCCAAGCCTTAACATAGGTAAGCATAATATAGGAAACTAGTTTGCCAAAACTTTTTGCATTCATATCATATGAATTGTGAGAACGATACGTTCTCCTATCTGGACCTATCCCAAGTACGAGATACCAATCCGATTTTTGATGAAAGTTGTAGCATTTTCAAATTTTGGCATAAACAAAAGCTACAGCTTTGCTTAGTTTATATTTATTTTTATTTGCAAACATAATTTAGATTGGATTATTTTGATATATGTACAGTGTATAAAGTACATTATCTTAAATCGTAAAATTCATCCATGATTCTCAAAGATACTGTTTTTATCAAAACTCAATAAAACAAAAAGATCTCAAAATCTACAGTATCGCATTTACATTTTTCTTAAAAGTAGAGTGACATGTTTCGCCTTTCTAAGGGCATCATCAGACCTGAAAAATTGAATACACTTTCCATATTTATATTTATGTCTCAGTATGGTGTACCAAATCCTTATGATATCATAATAACAACAGGTCTCAAAAACTTTTCTTTGATCTAAAAGTTAATAAAAACTTAACAATTTGTTCGACACAAATGTAACATTCAATTTGTTTATTATTTCAAGCCGATTCGTTGCAATACCTACCTCAAACAATTTACAGATCATAAGAGCCATCTAATGTACATTGTAATTCATTTATCTAATTGGGTTTTGGTATATTGTTTCTTTTTGTTTTCTTTATCCTTCGAGGAGATCTCGTGTTTTAATTTATTAGGGTTAAGTCCGGCAGATATGATTTTTACAGTTAGACAGCTTCAATCGAATCAAAGTTCACTAGTAACGGTTCTCTGCAGATTTTTAAGACATATTTACTTGCTGCTTGGCGAATATGGTCTAGAGCAGAAGTTCGATTAACCGAGCTGTGACGTCAGATGGTTCTTTATGCACTTGGATTCGCTATTTCACATAAGGTAAGTTGGCAACAATGTTTTGGAGTCAAGCTGTTGAAATTCGTTCCGCGAGAGATCCGGGTTTTCCTTTTGACGCTAAACCGGTGAGGAGTCGACAGGCCGGCATTGTTTGTGAAGTCTTTTCGAGGTGCCTCATGGACTGGTTGGTATAATAGGGTCATTATTTTAAAATATTTTTGTTACGGCAATGTATTTCGACCCTAATCAGTGCCATGGAGACTATCTAGAAAAGTTTTTGTTACGTTATAAGAAATCCACCCTCACGTGGCGTGGTAAGCCACAAAATCTTCATGCTGTCTTAAGTGAAATTAATTATATTTTTCAATCTTTATATAACATATAACATAGAAGAATCTATGTTGCTGTTGGTCTCATATGGCAGATGTTTGGAATCGATTGTTATTGCTCTTGAAGAACTCCCTCTATAATAGACACTATTTGTTTTGTTCCACTGGCCAATGCCTTGAAGAAAAGGGGCCATAGAACCCTTATAGATTGTTCTATAGGTAAGATGACAAACTAATTGAGTTATGTGTAATCTTTTCATCGTTAGATAATTATTTTTTTGCTAGGACAAATAATTGTTTTTAGGGTCCTCTCCATGGGTACCGCTCTAGCATACGTATAAGCGATATACGTGCCTTAATTGATATATCTATTTTTGCGTGTTTTGAGTTAGAACCACCACTTGCGTATTATGCCCTTGTTGGATATCATCGGCTGTATCTGATGTATAAAGTTTGGAAAAGTCAGGTTATGATTTGAAGTGCTTTGGAGATGCATGGACCATACATATACTAATACTGGTATTAATTTGGAGAATAATTTAAGATTAGAAATACCTGCTTCATAAGTTTTAAGTAATATCATATACCTCTTTGTAAGACTGTCTTGGCAATGTTTAGATTTTCTACATAAGTGACTAGTTTCACACACCTTATTTTATATCCTTGCGGCACAATAAAATTCATGGATTTTAAACCCTGTGCGCTATTTACCATCATTCTAGTAACCTATTAATTGATACGCAGGAAATTTTTCTAACAGTTTGTATCTGACACGATTGTCAATAATAGTCAATATTATCTAAGTGCTTTTTTTTCATATTCCTTTATTGTTTATACATGTGATGTAAATTGTACTGTATAATTGTTTTTAATATGAAGGGATCTCATTCATAGTAGGGAAAGAATAAAGTATTTTTATTTTGGGGAAATATTAGACCTTATTGAAAAGCTCCTCTAAAAATAATTTTTTCTACAAGCGTGCGGAAAGTAGTTGCTTTTCCGTACGCATTTACTTTCTGCACTAGCGCGGAAAGTAAATGCGCCTGGAAAGTAACTTTCACAATAATTGTCAAAATTAAAATGTCAAATAAATTATTTATTTTTATAAAAAAGCAAAAATTATGCACTTAAAGACGCCCTAATATAAGTATGTAAAGGCGGTAAAATTGCGAATTCTTTGCTTGTTTAGTTTTTAACATTTAAACTTTTAAAGGGTCTATCCCTATTCCGGATTAAATTTACGACAATTCGACAAAAGGCGTTACCTTATATCTAGTTTTTTTTTAAAGGTAATTTAAACCCCTTTGTTTAATTGCTTTGTCACTGTCAGTTATATTTTGTTAGACAGATTTCCTCTTGTAAAAAGAAGTTTATTATTTTTTGGTTCAAAGAAGTATTCGAGTTTGAGTTTCAAACCAAATTAGATAAAATGGAAAATCCAGCAGAAGATCTTCCAGAAGAGATTTTAAAAGAAGCAGAAAAAGCAAGTTTGGAATTGTTACCTGCAAAATCACAAATCCGGTACGAGAAAGAATTCAACGTATTTAACGTGTGGTGTGATCAAAGAAAAGTGAAATGTGTAAGAGAAGAGGTAATGTTAGCATATTTTTCCAGTATAAGCAAGACCTGTAAGCCGTCAACACTTTGGTCTCGGTATTCTATGTTAAAAGCCGTATTAAAAGCCAAAAAAAATGTCAATATTGGAAAATTTTAAAAATTATCAGTTTATTTAAAACGTCAAAATGTGGGCCATAGGCCGAAAGAGTCTAAAATTTTTGAGAAGTGCGATATATCAAGATTTTTTAACGAAGCTCCTGACCATATATATTTACACATAATAATATTACCATTCCGGACACAAAAACAAACACAAGCAGAGTACCTATTCGTAGTATCCAACGAAACAGAACACGGAAAAGAGTACCTCAGATTATATCGAAAATATTTAAATTTACGTCCTCCAAATACGCCTCATCAACGACTATTTGTGTATTATAAAATGTGCAAATGCACATCGCAATGTATTGGAATTAACAGTTTTGGAAAAATGCCATCCGAAATAGCGGCATATTTAAAGCTGCCTAATCCCGAACTGTATACGGGACACACTTTTAGGAGAACTTCAGCAACAATACTCGCTGATTCGGGCGAAGGCAAGCATCAAGAGGCATGGCGGATGGAAGTCCACTACAGTCGCTGAGGGATATATTGAAGAATCCATTGCAAATAAAAAGGAAACCAGCAACAAAATTCTGGCCAGTGATAAAGTTCCTTCAACTAGCAGTGCCTCAATAGAAGAGTCCATTTCAGTTAAAGAAAAGGAAATCATCAACAATAATATTTTCGTAAGTTATATCACAAATGTTGAATGTTTTTTGAATATACTTTGACATTTTTGTGTCAAATTTGTTATAAAAAATATCACGAGACTAAATTTCTTTAAAAATACAGCGAAGCTGGAGGGATATTTTTCAAAAGAAATTTAGTCGAGTGGATTTTTTATACCAAATTTGGCGGAAAAATGTCAAAGTATATTCAAGAAAAATATTTAACACGAGTGGTAAATGTCATGACTATATACTGAGAAATGAATACATAATATTATTATGTTAATAAATAATATTTATTTTAATGGAAAAACATAAACAATAAGGAATATAAAATGGAAACAAAAAGGAAAATTAACTTTTATAGCAATTGTTAAATACGCAAATATTATACACGGAAGCAGTTTCTTGACGATGATTTTGAAAAGTGCTTGTTTTGTTGGAAACCACGAGTTGTACACCATTTTCATCTGAAGTAGCTAGACCAAGAGATGTACCGGAACTTGTCTCTCTGAGGTTTTGAATAATATTTTTGTGATGCGACTCGTCTAACTGTAAATATGGTTTAAAGGATGCAGCACTACTATGTCCAGTAATCTTCATTATAGCTTGATCACCTACTCCAGACTTAGATAAAGTGCTAACCGCCGTGGCTCTATGTGAATGGTTAGTAATTTTTACCTTTGCTGTAATTAAACCGATCTTCTTTGCACCTTGTTCAGTCCATTTTGAAATAGTATTCTTTCCAACAGGACAATCTTTAAACCAATTTTCATTCTTCCAGTTCGCATTCACGGTTAAAGACAGTCTTGGTGATTTTACATTATATCCTCTCTTAGATATTAGCAGGTGAAAAATACGTACAGGACACATATATTGTTCCTTACTATTCGGAACTAGCCATTTTGAGTCTGCAATTTTTTTGTTTCCGCCTTGAGTGGTCTTGGAAAATATTGGGTTGTATTAAAGTCGGCCTGTTTCAACACCATCATTTGTAATTTCTTTTTTTAAAAAATGAACCTCGCCTCCTCTCCATGCTAACTCAACCGAGGCAATATGAAAAAATTTTCTTTGTAGGTCTTCGGGATTATTTTCCTGATAGATCTGCAATATTTTTTTTGTATTCCTCGTAAGTCAGTGCTTTTGAACTAACTTTTCGCTTTTGTACGTCGGTTTGGAGAAGTTTTCGTTTAGCATTTCTAGCCATTCTAGCCTTTTGGAATACTATGTATTTGAAAGGGTCGAATTTTATATGATACAAGTTAAAGTACCTTTCTTGAAGAAGCTGTGCTGTTTGGTTCCAGATTTGTTTAATGACGCCTTCTTTGTAGTCTGAGCCATCCCTTTTCCTCATATTAAATGCCCAGTCTTTCATAATTGAAGCCAGTATTGTTAATGGCGTATTTTCTTCTAGCTGAACATTTCTGTTGACACAAAACTCCTCAAATTGTGCCCATACAAACTTTTTTGTTCTTGCAGTATTTACTGGAACACATTTAATTGCATTTTCTCGTATCTCCCCAAAAGAAATATTAGTTAATCGATTTAAAGCCATCATGTAAATTACGGTTTTTTTGACAAACGTCTGACGAAAATGGTAGGTGGGTAAAGTCGACTGGTGGCGTGGGAAATAATTTCGAATATACGAGCTAGTAGCAAATATTCACTGATATTTGAAATTGATTGGTTGAAAAACAGAATTTGATTGGTTGAAAGAAAACCGAGGTATATAGTCGTTGAAATCCCTTCAATCAATGAAATTCCTTCAACTACCTGTGCGGAAACAAACAACGATCCATTAAGGAATTTTTTGGCGTCAGCGATAAATCTCCAAAATGCTACAAATATTACTAGTAAATAAGTTATTATTGGTTTGTTAAGAAATATTGTTATTGGTTTATGCTTTTTAAATAAAATTTTGTCTAAAAAATCTATGATTCTCAAGCGAATAAAAATAACCATTCTATTTGCCCAAATAAAACAAAATAGACGGTTCAATTTTTGATTTAGGTGCTTGTAGAAAAAATTTTGTTCCTAACTCATGCAAAAAGTCTCTTTTCCGCGCTCGACTGCTTGCCGAACTCCGCTGCGCGTCGTTCGGCAAAGTGCAATCGCGTGCGGAAAAGTATGACTTTCCGCACTAGTTAGGAAAATAACTATTTCAGTATTTAATAGCATTGTAGAATTTTCTTAGTTGAGTCCCAGTTAACTAGGTGAGGCCTAATAACTATTAAAGTGTACCGAGGAATCTACGAACCTATAGCTCTCCACTGTAGAGTACTGGCTGACGTTAGCATCTATTGGAAATGTTGCCATAAAGTTACGAAAATACTACAAATTTAGAAGCAGCTATTAGTCTGCGAGATTATGATTATCGACGTGACAATATAACACTTCAAAATGTTTGTAATTATGTGTGTGGTTATCTCTTGAAAAAGGGTTTAGAGATTCATTGTCTTCAATTTTCTAATACAGTAGAAACTTTAGACAAGTCATTCTTATTCACACATTTCAAAGTATACGACTCTGAAAACAATTATTTTAGAAAATTAGTCACCCAATGAAGGCTTCATCTATTTTGTTTCGAACTTAGAAGAAACATTTGTAAGTGAATTTGATAAAATATCTGTGAAGATAAACGTTACCAAAACTTATTTTCCAAAAATGAAGTCCGTACCCTTCAAACATCCATGTTCGGGCTTCCCTTTATTTATGTACTTAAATTATTTTTTAAGTTAACACTATTTTACACAATAAAATATGCAAACGGAGACCTTAAAAGTTGTAAAAAAGAAAAAATCCATAAGAAAATTAATATTTTATCCCATTTTTTTGGTGAATAAAAACATTACATGGCTAAAAGTGACTTTCGTTTTCACAATCTTTAATGTAAACGCTGAATGATATGGTCTCACTGATTTTATTTCGAACATATAACTAGAAAAAGTGATTGTCACAGTAATCATTAATGTAAAAGACGCAGATATGTTTTTGAAACAATTAAATCTTGACATATACGTTAATTCACATGCTTTAATAGATTGTAAAATAAGCAATCTATTTAAATAGTCGTATTTAGAATTATTTTGTACAAATCACAACCGATGAGGCAAAACATCTTCATCACATTTTACGGCCGGTTAAACTATGTAGCTGGTGCAACAATCTTTTTCAACCGTACCGCTTGGGGCTCGAACGTGCAGTCGCAAGCGGCCAAGGACACGCAAACGCAGTATAGGAAAAACATTAAAGGATTCGCATCTGTCTAAGTAATCTGTCGTATTACTAATAATTTTATTAGGGTCAAGAGTTGGTCAAAATTCCGATTTTCAATTATCGATATTTCTGGAACAGTTGACGATAGCATGAAATATAATTAGATTTACCTCGAAAATCCAAAAATGTGATAATATACAGGGTGTTCCACTAAAACGGAGTTTTATCCACAATACCGAAACAGAATTATTGCACTCGACGCGCGTTTCGCTAACCATGTTAGCATCATCAGGAGATGATTAAAACTCGAGTTTTAAAACTTGAGTTTATTCATTAAAACTTGGGTTTTAATCATCTCCCGATGATGCTATAACATGGTTAGCGAAACGCGAATGCAATAATTCTGTTTCGGTATTG
>JAEQML010081038.1:0-11373 GCA_016904865.1 Pissodes strobi | reverse complement strand
CAAAACTGGGTGGGCTTTGTAGAAATAAAGGGAGAGTCGATATGGATAAAGTCAAGTTAATATACGATCTTGTGGTGGTACCCGCATTGATGGATGGATGCGAGGTATGGGGCGAAAGGTCTAAGGATAGTAGAATCCGCAGACAGCTGGACGCAACACAGATGATGTTTCTGATTATGATGTGTAGAACTTATAGGACTGTGCTAACGAAGGCGCTACAGGTGGCAGCTGGGGTGCCCCCGCTGGACATAGTTGCTGGGGTTAGAAATGGGTTGAGGAGAAGGATGCTTGAGGATAAGAGGTTAAATGGAGTATGTGAAAGTGAAAGAGCGTGTGTATGGGAGCGCCATGTAACAGTGTCGGGGTATCTAGAAGGGGAACAGAGGGACAATGTTTGTGTGCGACATGGGAGGTGACAAGGGAACAAGAGGCTTGGGATGTAGAGTACAACGAGGGGGGGGACTGGGTTAAAAAAAAATCATAGGGGTAAATGGCACTGTGCAGGGCGAGTTGAGTGGAGTTCTGTTTGGTTTGGAGACGATTAGGGCATAGCATGGGAATGGTCAGTTTAACCTTTTCACGGACTCCCAGATGGCACTAGCAATGCTTGGGAACCCGAAAACGCCTCATAAGTTGATAAATAAGATACACGTGGAAGTGGCTGAACTGAGTAACATTGGAAAGCGAGTCAGTATAGGGTGGAAGAGTAGGGAGAATGAGGGCATGAAAGAAGCCCACAAACAGGCAGAGATAGGCAAGAGTTGTGAGACTGAATGTGGAAATGGGGAATGTTTCGGACTTTTGAATGGGAAACTAATTAGAAAGGAAAGGAACGAGAGGGTTTTAAATGAATGGCAAGAAAGGTGGAATGGAAGTGAGAAAGGAAGGGCTTTTTTCGGAATCTGTAGAGAGGTAGGGAGAGATAGGATTGACCTATCCTTCAAGGGAATGCAGCTGGCGACAGGACATGGGAATAGGGCAGCGTATATAAAAAGGTTTAAGCTACAGCCAACGGATGGAATGCGCACTTGTGGGGAAGGACAGGAAGACGCGGACCATGTCAGGGACAGCTGCACTTTGGAGGGTAGAGTCAGAGTGAGAGAGAAGATGATGAATGAGTTTGGTGGATGGGGAAATATACAGTTGCGAATGAGAAATAGGAGTGTATCTGAGGAAGTAAGAAAGGAGAATGAGTGGGCAGCCTCATCAAATTAACGATGATGACCACGTCGGGTGAATGAGGCTTGGCACAGGAACTATGTGTGAATGTTAAATGGTTAGGTTGATATTTAGGTTGGTCTGAGATGTAGGCAAGCTGGTTAACCATTTGCGTATTTACTCAGACCACGTATAGTTAGTTAAGTAACACTAATTAGATATTAAGTTTGGCTAATTAATAATACATTGAATTGGAAATGTTAAAACAATAAAGAATGATGTACGGCACAGCAACCATGAGTGAATGTAAAATGGTTATGTTAGTAGTTAAGGTTACTATGTAATGTTGACAACCGGGTGAAACGTTTGTAAATTTACTCAAAACATGTAATTGTAGGTTAAGTAATATTAAATAGATATTAAGTTGTTTAATATTAAATAGATATTAAGTTTTTCAATTAATCACACATTGTACTGAATGCTAAATAAAATAAAATAAAAATGGAAAAGTCTTCTTCCCCGCTAATCACTCCAACATTATGGGGGTCTTCGTAAAAAGGGATCCTTGTAGTTGGGGGGTTAGTGAAGCGGAGTTGGTTGGGGATTTCCTTGAGAGTGGTTTTGCTAGTTGGTGGGTGGACAATAGGCCAATGCCGAAAGGAGGGAGGCATCAAACATTTTCACTCTTCATGTATACTGGGTGTCCGTTAAGTACGCCGTTATTGGTTGAATATGAAAATTGCTGAGCACCTGGACGTGCTTATGCTAACGTTGTTTTGAAATTTACAGGGTGGCTCAAAAGAACGCGCCGTACCAAACATACATATTTTTAAAAGTAATACTTTATATACTGTATAGTCTTTTGCTCCCTGAGAACAACAATTTTCCTCCCTCTTCCCATAAGTATTCGAATCTTCATATATCGATAGTGGCTCATCGAGGTGGGGGTATATAAAAAATAACGACGTCAGAGGTAGTAGAAAAAACTATATATATACCTCAGGAGTAAAGTGCTTTTCCTCCCTTGGTATGTAAATAGTTATTCTCTAGTGTTAATAGTTATTATTCAAAGACATTGAAACATTATCAAATTAGTCACTGTTTACATAGTAAACCTTATTGCTGTTCATGATTACCACTATGAAGTGGACCTATTTTTACACTTTATTTCTTTATTTGTATTTATTTTTGTTACCTAGGTGATACTGCTACCTTTTTTATCTAAGCAGAGTGGGATCGCCACTTGCCCCTCACGTATAGTGGGATCGCCACTAACGTTCTTTTTTTAGGTAAATCTATTATCTACCTCGTCTTGTACTTGCTAAACTTTATATTGTATGGCAATCATTTTAATAAATAATAAAATATTCAAATGAATCAACAACTTAACCAGTAAATCAATTCAATTCAACAAAATCATAAGTGTGCTATTCACCATGCAATTTTAATTAAATTGTTTTAAGCAAATTTATTACATCAGTTTTGTATAAGAGGCAACACCCTCTATATTTCGTAACATTCATTCTCAGTTAAGTTAAAATACGAGAACCGTCAAAACTATAATTCCAAACAACTTACATTAGCCCTAAACGCTTTAACTTTAATATTAGCACATTTATTTTAACGCGCACGATCCTGACGTCGGTCGGCTGAAATTCTCAAATAATTATTAGTAAAATAAACTAGTAGCGTATATCCTAACTACTACTAATATTAAATCATATCTCGTCTCTCGACGGTTGCATTTCTCGAGCGAATCAGTGAAATTTAGATTATTCATCATTCATCGTCTTCGCCTATGTAGCGCATGTTTTTCATTGGCATTAGGTAGTACTGTAACTGCACAAACTTGCCCCCGTCCCTGTCAGCCAGCTGAGAATCTTCGACAGCCACAAGGTCCCCAACAGAAAACAAGGATGCTTGACAGCGCGAGGCATTAAAATGCTGAGCTCGCTTGTTGGCACTATTTTTCAAACGTACTTGAGTTGAGTCTTGAGCCTCTGCAACGGGCTTGTCTGGATCGACGTAGTAATCGTAATCGTTCTCGTCTATAGCAGGAAGCACAACGGCCAATTTTTCTTCTTTTTCAGCCATCAGTTTAATTTCGTAGCATCTTCTAACCACTCTTAGATTGCGTATGTGCTGTTGTCAGGATCGTAGCTGGTTAATTTGGATGTTGCGTAGAATTGTTGACCCTTGCGTCCTTGATCCAGCTGCTACGGAAAGGTTGGGCGTTGGCGCCTGGCGTTGACTGAGAAGGTGGTGATGACATCATCGCCAGCTTTGTTTGTTTCGCAAACTAAGCAATTTGCTGTTGTTGGGCAGCAATTAAATTAATATATAAAGTTTCTTACTGCACCTTTTGAATGTTGAGGCTCAAAATTAGGCTGGATACTTGGTGATGTGTCATGCTTCGTCCAGAGTTGTTTCAACGTACGGCGAGACACCGTTTGCCCTACATTTTCGGCCATTTTTAGGCGGCACTTTTCCGTTAATTGTTCGTATTGTCCGAGATATTGTCTTTACGGCACTGGACACGGAATAATCCCACTTCTGATGTTAAAGATGGTAACAAACTTTCACCATTTTGATAATAATGTTTAACCATCAGGACGCGTTGTTCTATATTGTAGTGCTCCATGTTTACTGATTCCATAGGTCTCCCATCGATCTGTCACGTCATAATCATGTGGCATTATGATGGGCAAAATGGCGCGCAATTCAAATCTTGCGCTCTTACTGAAACACGTTTTATAAGATATTTGCTATCTGTATTTTAATGAGTTCATTAGGATACAGATTTTTAGTAAAAACGTATCATGATAGTAATAAATTACTACGACTCGTGTCGTAACTCTCATACTCGTGTATTAAAATCTCAATCTCATTGCATAATATTAAAATTATGCACGCCTCAAAGAAAGTAGGAAACTTTCCTATTCAAATTTTTTCTCGAAAAATAGCAACAACGATGTATCGTTCATCAGTGCACTAAACGGACTTTCTGTAAAACCCTAAGGTCCGCCCTGGGTAAAATCGCAGAAATATGCAAAAACATGGAAATCCATCTGGATATCTTCAGAACTCAGTTTGGTTACAAATGGTGTGGCGTCAAAGATGTTGCCTAATTCTAGTTATTTTGACAAAATTTGCAAAAGCACTTAACATTTAGTAATACTCTTGTATTAAGATATATTTATGTTGAACTAAATGGCCTATTTATTTTTTTTAATCGTTTGGCGGCAGTTGGCATTCCCAATTTGCAGTGAAGATCTACGGCCACTCTGACTAACTGCTTTTAGTGTTTTTAAATTTATCTAGTCCATTTTTATAAGCGACCCCATAAAAAGTCTAGCGGGGTCAAGTCATGTGAGCTTTCCGGCCAGCCTAGAGTAGTTTCTCCTGATTTTAAGATTTCTAGCAAGATAAATGTAATAATAAGACTCCCATCGAGCGTTGAAACGAGACACGTCTGTCCATGTCGCCATTTCCAACTTATTAAACAACCTACTACAAACGCGCTGCAAGATTAATAGATAACGCCGTATGGTGTTTAGATGACAATCATATAATCGCATATTAATTGTCTACGGTTTCGTAACCGTGGATGATATAATGTCGTCGGGCCATAGTTATAGTTCGTCGATAAAGTCGTGTTTAGTTTGCGCACCAATGGGTAGCGTGGGTGCTATATGGGTTTAATAGCTGTCATTGCATGATTATGCTCGGTTGTGATGATAGTAAACGCGTAATTATAACACAATTAAGTCCCCTTTGGCCTGTGTTTCAGGTTTCAGCCGTTAATATACTGCCTATACATCTCACTAAGATTCTTTAGATTACGTATTTGAAAGTATAAAGCTTGAATACTGACTGATATTTAAACTACTATTTACTAATACTTATTTAATTTGTTTTTTAGATGGACACAAACTGTTATATATAATTAGAAAACCCATCAAACAAAACGGATATCATTCGTTCTACTGTAAAGTCTGTTCAACCCATAATTAATTTATAGAATATTACCCTTTCTAATCTTGTACCTAACACTATCAAAATACTACAAGATGACTAATGTGAGTTACACCTTTTCCTTCCTGTTTTATAATAGATTAGGCAAATTCAACCCACAAACCACGGTATTTCCCTATTAATGACCCGAGCGAAGCGCCGCAGTATACAATCCTTTCGAGAAGCACCTTTATTCATACGGCTACGCTCTTGACCACGTTTCTCTCGAAATACTGAATCCGATCATATGAGTTAAGAAATAATACGGTTCGGTCTTCTAAATATCATGTGGACTTTTTGAATTGCAATCATATTTGTCTAAGTATACATTACGGCTCGAAAATGCCACCTCAATTATTTTTCACATTCACATTCGGAGCACTTTAATTGGCGTATAATATATTCAACTTAAAGAAAAGGGACACGTAAATAATGCTAAGTGCTTAGACTCTTAGATCAAAGCGCTGCTATTCGTCAACCGATCATAAACCGTTGGCCTATTTGGGAAGCCTCCGCGTTACAGAACCCTACCTAAATAACGCCGCCTGATTGGCTAACTCCAACCTCAAACCCCGCCAGTTAATGTTGTTTACGTTTTTTCACTTCATGCATTTGTATGAGACTTTTCGAGAGAAGCAGGAATGTGAACGCCTGGCTCAGGTGGTAAAGGCTCGCGTTTAGAATACGGATCAATGGGTTCGACGCCAGGCCCTTGCAAGTTTCTTTTTATGTATTTTTTTTTAATTAGTTCGTTTCTTTGGCATGCCTTCATTTTTTTCATAAATTTAATATAACGTATGCTTGAACAGTTTTATACGCATAAAAATATTATTTATGAATAATTCATCGGCAAAACCCATAAAAAATCAAAATAAGATCAATTTGAATCCTATTTCTGAGCGTGGCAAAATTTTCAAACGTTAGTATTTTGAATACTACTGAATTTAGATATATAAAGGTGCGTGTTCACGGGTCGATCTGAGTTGAACAATTTGGGCCGATTATTGAATCGA
The DNA here is from genome assembly GCA_016904865.1 of Pissodes strobi. Classification (NCBI taxonomy): domain Eukaryota; kingdom Metazoa; phylum Arthropoda; class Insecta; order Coleoptera; family Curculionidae; genus Pissodes; species Pissodes strobi. Next base: position 5,188 of record JAEQML010081038.1, on the reverse strand, counting down.
AAGAAACTTGAATATGTAAACCACCTTTCGGCTTGGCCATTCGGCGGAGTGAGTCGATTCGACGGAAGTAGAAAGACTGTCTACTTTTGGTCGGCGGTTGCCGCCGAATCAATGTCGAACGACTGGAAAGGAATGTGTAAACTTCTCGTCGTGCAGATTTGTATCGTTTCTTCGAGTTTCTTCGAGTTTTTATCAATTCTTAGATGATTCCTATAAGCCTCTGGATCTTCCACAACCCATTCTCGAAGCAGAATTTGTGATGCACCATGGTTATTTCGTCTTAGAATCCATGGTCTGGTCCAACACCTTTGTTTTTTCTCTTCTTTAATTTAGTAATTATTTCATCCCGAATTGAACAACAAATTAATTGCACATCTACATCAATAAATTTTACGTAATGCCATTTTCTACTGCAATTATTCAACATGCATCGCCTACCGTGTAAACCTTTTTGCTTTCAACACAGGTCGAACTATAGTCGAACGACCCAAATCGTTCAACTGAGATCGACCCGTGAAAACGCGCCTTAAGGCAGGCACGTCCCCCGATTGTCAAATCAAGCACGCCACTGGTGAAAATTAAAGAATGCCTATAAGGTGTCTCCTTAATTATATACCAAAGCACATGCATACACAGGCTGACAATTTGAAAAGTTACAATGATTATATTTCCTACACTAAACAAGATATCGAAAAACAAAAAAACACAATTTCTACAAAAATGCGGGAAATAAAAATGAGGTATTTTGCGGACCACCCTTAACCACCTCTGAAGCACTATCCTCATGCACTTATCACTCATCACTTAAGTGACACTAATTGAGATACCTCTCTGGAAAGCTTATCAAAAAATGCTTTTCATTGATACCAAAATTAATGAAATTTAAATACAAAATGCTAACAAAATTATGAGAAAATATTTTTAAATTTAGTTTTGGAAAATTTGGCAGGAAAAATTACAAAATAAACGTAAATAAAGAAAAAGGATCCCAAGCCTAAATTAAAACACTATTGTAATGCTAAAAATATTTATTTTTTTTGCAATAACGGAAATGTTTTGCTCTTTTTTTGAACTATTTTATTAAGCGCTCAATCTATTTTGTTCTAAATAAAGTCGATCTTCAAATTCCTCTCAAATTTTCTGAAAAATGTCTTTTGGAATACTTCGGCAAGCATCAATTATTATCAGAGAAGCCGGCTGGGTTTTATAAACTAGTGATTTAACGTAATCCCATAAAAAGAAGTCCATAAGGGTAAGGTCAGGTGATCTTGGCGACCACGGATTTGGATAATTTTGGTCTAACTAAGTACTCTCTCGCCACATTAGAAGTTTAGAAAATCTTCGTTCAAATTTAGATTGCCTTGTAAGTCTCTTTGATTTTCAAGTACTTCAATAAAAAAAAGGTACCTATAATATTGTCTCTCAGTATTCCTGCCGAAACACTCTTTGGGGATCTGTAAAAAGATGTGGATTAACGTCATTGCAGTAGCGATAGTTCTGTCTATTCACATGATCATTTAGGAAAAATAAAGACTCATCACTGAAGCAAATGAATCGTTGATTTTTGAAACATTCCAAGCGACATTTTGAATAGGGATGAGGCGGGCCAAATCCTGGGAACATCTGCCGTGAAACTATCTGTAAAACAGGGACATCATCTCGGCCACATGTCTGCGGTGTTCCAGACTATCTAGATTCCGGGTCAACTCCGGGTCGCCGACAAGACGCACAGCTTTCTTCTGAATGGAATCCAGCAGCTTTAGGGTGTGCTTTGGTGCGGCACCCCAGATGTGTGAGCAATATTCTAAGCACGGTCTTATTTACGCTTTGTAGAGCAAGAGCAACTGCTGCTGTGTATACAGTTTTTTGTTGCGAAATAGCTCGCCAAGCTTCTGGGAGGCTGATTTGCGATGTTAGCAACGTGGTCATGCCAGGACATATTGCTGTTGACCGAGACACCCAGCAGTCCGATGGAGGAGGATGAAGGAATAGTCGATCCTGCCATAATGATGTCAGGGCCCGCCGTATTAGCCCTCTTGGTAAACGTGGCTGTTTGGGTCTTTGCTGCACTTGCTTGCAAAACTGTAAACAGGATTATTTGTTTCGGTCAGCAGGTCATTAATATAGATGAGGAACAGAGTTGGTGAAAGTATTGCGCCCTGAGGCACGCCCGCGTTAATGGTGAATGTGTTTGAGATGTGTTCATCAACTGCAACGTGCAGAGATCGGTTCTTAAGGAAACTGGCAAGCCAGCTGCATAAAGGTGCTAGCAGTCCGAAGGACGTCAGTTTGTTGAGCAGTCCGTCATGCCAAACTCTGTCGAATGCCTTCGAAGTATCCAACGCAATCGCTCGAGACTCTCCGTAGTTCTCAATTGCCCTACTCCATATATGAGTGACATAGGTTAATATATCTCCTGTCGATCTCTCTTTGCGAAAGCCGTATTGATTATCGCTGATTATGGTGTTGTTCTCGAGGTACTTGAGTAGTTGCTGATTGACTACACGTCCCATGACCTTGGAGATTATTGGAAGCAAGGCAATTAGGCGATAGTTTGAGGGCGTGGTTTTCTTGCCTTTATTTGGAACAGGTTGCACTCGAGCGACTTTCCAAGAATATGGGTAACTCCCTTTTCCGTAAGACAAAGAAAAAAGCCTGGAAAAAACGGGTGTTAGTTCGTTGGCGCAGTTCTTTAACACGATGGCAGGTATTCCGTCCGGTCCTAATGCCTTTTGCGTATCTAGTTCTTTAAGGATTTTACGAAGATCACGCTGATGAAACTTGACTTCTGCCATTGTAGTTTTGATGTTCGATATGGTGGGGAGAGCCTTGCCTTGTTGGACGTCTAAGGTAGAGTGCGATGAAAATATTTTGGCGAGCATGTTTGCTTTTTCCTTTGCTGTAGTCGCAGTGATGCCATGTTCGTCTGTCAAAGGTGGAAACCTTGGCGCTTAGCTTAATTATTTATATTCACTGCTTAGCTCTCTCTGGTTTACGAGCATAAGTAGGTACTTAAGATATCCTTTTAGTTATCCCGAAATTCATCAGTCAACCAACGTAACAAAGTCTGTAGGTTATCCAATTTAACTACTCCTATAGGCTGTGGATCTTTAAATATATCATTGCTTTACATGTTTTTGGTAGTCGAACATAATGCTTTTTTACAGGGTGTGTTGGAAGCTCTGGCAACTGCAAGTTTTGCATAAAGTCTAACGAATTTGCAACCCAGTCATCTCGCTGTTGGCATTCTTCAGTTAGTGTTTTGAGAGAATTGTAAAGTTTATTAGCTGTTCGTTGGTATACCATCTTTTTTGCAATTTTGCCGCTCGCTTAGCTTCAATATTTAACCGAGGGCTCTTAATTTTGAGATCTATATCTTCACAGATATTACACACATCCACTTACGGTCTTCCGAAGTCCAGCTGAAAATTTTCGTTCTGTATTTCACAGCAGAATTGGGGTATCTTTTCTTAAACAGGTTCGAACAATGAGTCACTTTTAGGGGAAAAGAAGTCATGTGTTATTTTTTACTTCGTCTCTGTGTTTGAGGCTTACAACATTCACCTTAATATTTTTGGGTGTTTGATTATTACATGTAAGTTTCTTTATTCTTCTCATGCGTTCTTTTGTGAATCCTTGTATGCTCAAGAATGCATTCTGACAGATTTTGTCATTAGTATCGTTTGCCTTAATAAAGTGGTAGGACCGAATTCTCTGGCTGTGTTGCTGATCTTTCTTCCTCATCTTTCTTCCTCTGTCTTTTTACTTCCCATGATACAATTTGACCTTTTAAATAAATATCTTGTTAATTTTTTGATGTACATCTCATAATATGTTCTTCATATTTTCTGTGATCTTCATCAATTTTCATAACAAGAAATTAACATACATTTTTCAAAATTATTTCCGTGTTGTAATAATTACTTGCATGGTTTTCCAATGGTGTTAGCAGGCACATTAGGACCATTCTTTTCCATGAGTTTCTGCCATATTTAACTTGATTTAGTAAAAAATTACAACACCTCGCCGTCTTTTGGTTGGTGGTTCTTCAATTTCTGACATTTTACTCTTAAGTACAAGATAAACCTGGGCAGAAACTAATTTATTTGACACCTCACCAATTAGTTGCCGGAGAATAATTATTTTAGGTTATGTAGTATATAAGACAGCTGATATAAATCGTTGCCGCGTTTACTGAAGAAACAAACACCTCAAGTGTCACTTGGGTTGCTTCTGCGCTAAACAACGTGTTTATGTCTATATAATGATATGTAATGTATGTAATTCTCTCTGATGTCATGGTTTCACAAACATTTATGCATTTTCATTATTTTCCTAACAGATTCTATGCAGGCTGCTGCTATATCACTAGTTGACACCTTTGCATTTATAGAAACGTGGCCAATATCCTGAATCTGCATATCTTCATCCTAAACTTTAGGTTGATGCCTTTTTTTATTACCAACGAATTCAGTTTCTTGAAATGTTGACCAAATCTTTCATGTAAACTTGGCTGACGTTTTTGTCACGATGCTTTTCTATATTGACAGTTCTCAAATAGCACTATAAAGAAAAGTCATTTCTACTCGTTTTTCCATAGGAATACACCATTTCCGAATTAAAATAAATTCGAAGAAAAAATACAGGCGCAAGTGATGGCAACAGCAAGCACGTTAAATTTTAAGTGATTTAAAAGATGCAAATTTTATTGAAGATTTTATAAAAAAAGGACAAAAAACAAGTATTTGCGTTATTGCATTGCAGTAGTGTTTGAATTTAGGCTTGGGATCCTTTTATGTCATTGACGATTATTTAATTTGTCCTGGGGACATTTCATATTTAAATCTCATTAATGTTGGTATCACTGAAAATAATTTTTATGTGGATGAGGGTAGTGCTTCAGGGGTGTGTGACGGTATTCCGCAAAATACCTCATTTTTGTGTGGAAGTTGAATTTTTCTTTTTTTTTTAAATATCTGCCTGTAGCGTAGAAAATATAACCATTGTAAGTTTTCAAATGGTCACCCTTTATAATATGTAATTCTTGGTTTATTACTGTCCATATTCGAAACGCCTTTTAATTGATTTCAGAATCTTAAAGCGTGAAGTGTCAATAACATTTAGAGTCCAATAAAACCCCTTTTTTGCATAATCCCCCTTCCCCTTTATCAGGGCGATGGTCATTTTC
>JAEQML010081035.1:0-11374 GCA_016904865.1 Pissodes strobi | reverse complement strand
TAGAATTTTACGTAGAATCGAAAAATCGAATAAAAAATGGGGGCTAGATTTAAAAAAATGTTTCTTTTTGATCTACCCTGTATACTGTACACTTTTTTGTTTTTTTTCTTTACGTGTGCAAAAACTACATTAAAAACCCTACAATTCTGTTTTTTATTTTTTTTGTAGCTTAAAAATTAACAAAGTTAAAGGGGGGGGACATTATGGGTGAACACCCTGTACATTGTGTTTCAAAAAAGAAAGGCACGTGCCAACCTTGGTTGCTTTAAATGTAATATACCGTATTTGTTAATGATTTGAAATTTTCTATTAAATGAATAAATTAAATATTAATATATCATGTATCATTACTTAACGGTTTTCGAGCTATTGACGTTTTTAGAATTTCAAATTTTATGGCATTGATGTTTGAAGTCTGATTTTGTTTTATTTTCTGCTAATATTTTATAAAATGAGCTATTCAATTATTGAAAGGTTAAAATGGTGGAACTTGAGAATTATAATAACGTGCTACAACAATACGAGAATAACATAGGGAAAATATTCAGAATGGTCGGAAAGTACCATCTGTACCAACTGTAATTAATACGCGGAAGTTATTGCAAGAAACAGTATCTCTAGTAAGACAGGACAAAATAAAGCAAGGTATCTTAATATTGCTCTATTTTGAAGAAAATCTATCAGAGACTATGTCAGAGATATAAGGCATGGACCACGAAATAAGAGAGTTAGGCATGAAACAGTTCAGATAACTTACAATCAATGGATTTTTAAATTGGGCCAGTTGAACAATAAAACGATGAACAAATAAGAGTAAATTTTAATCAAGATCCAAATTATTTCAATAACATTTTGTGAACCGATTAGGCGATATTTACCACTGTCGGTATTTATAATAGGACAAACTGCCATATTTCGTCCGATGAAAGTCCACAAGCTTTACAAGGACGTTCCTTAATACAAGTTTGGTTCGGCATTTTGGGGCATAAGGTCTTAGGTCCGATTTGTATCTTTTTTTTTATGTTCAGCACACACATACAAAAGGAAAATTCTATACCTACCACTCAACGAGCAGTGTGTGTGCGGAGAAGGTGGTGGACGTTGGACTTGAAGCGCTGCAGGTTGTAGTTTTCGGGAAAGACGTTACTTGGAAGTCCATTCCAGAACGAGGCAGTCCTCCAGATGAAGGAGTTCCGTAACAGTGAGGTCCTAACTGTTCGCAACTGAATTTTACGCTGATGAGCAGCTCGTGTCTGATGGTTATTTCTGTTTGGTACAACTCTAGGCGGAGTCATTAGTGCCAGCACCTTCCGTAGTAACATCTAGTAAAGAGATAGGTTACTTTTCTTCGATGTTCAAGGCTATCAAGGTCTTTAGTCACAAGACGAACTGCTCTCTTCTGTATGGAGTTCAATATCTTGAGCAAGTGTTTGGATGCCTAGCTCCACACATGGGAACAATATTCCAGAGATGGTCTTAACTGGGTCTTACAGAGCAGTAAGAGCTGATGCTCTATAGAGTGCTCCTAGCTTTTGTGCTGCTGCCTTGGCGATTTTGGTGACGTAATTTCACCAAGACATGTTGTTTTCTATGTTGATGCCCAGCAAGTTTATGAATGAGGCCGTATTGTAAATTTAATACGGGTATGGCAGATCTGGAGCACATTCTATTTAATTGCTCAATTATGAATGGTGATCTCTATCAAGATCTAATGACTACTATGTTAGAAATGAATTGTTTGGCTCACAACAAAGTAAACCTATGCATTGAAAGTATTATAGTTGATTTCTTCTTCCCCAGGGTACCTTATACGAGGCAACTTTCGGAATGTGTACTGCTCCCCTGTTGCCCGGGAGAGAGAAGAGTTTTTGTACTGGTTGTGAGCTGTCTTACTAACACCTCCAATCTACTCGTATTTACATATAATAAAACTTATTACGGGTGACAATGATTTAAAAGTGTTACAATTAAAAAGTATAGCAATTAAAAAGGTGGACCATCACGAATGCCAAATGCCCTTAACGGGGCGGTTCTGCAGCTTTATTCACTGTGAGCAAGGCAAACGCGTGTGCGCGAAACCCACATCTAAGAGGCACCTGCTGATAACCTTAAAGTTACGTAACTTGACACTCCCTAAAAATTCCATATGTGACTAAAATATTCTTCAACTTGTCCAAGAAATTAGACCAAATCCCAATTAAGACAATACATTGAATTTGGAGCCAGGTGTTTAGCCGCGAAAATACACTGAAGATCAACTTTTACAATGCATAGGGCAGTTAGAGCAAGATAAGATGAATAGTTTTACCTGTATTTGTTTCGTAACATCCTGCCAATTGCTTAGTTTTTGTCCTTTCTTCCAATTAACATTCGAAGAATACACCGGGCACTCCGACAAGTATTCTTAAAATTGTCGACATTTTAAACATTTTCTATGGAAATAAAATATCAAGCCTGACCTGTATTTCTATTTATTATTTAAATCTAAGATTTCATGGAAAAAAACAGCAGAACTATAATAAAGTTTAGAAACAGCGATTTCTAGAAGTGTAATTGAAGAGTGGTCTTGGTGATTAAATATTATAAGTAAACTGTAGAGGGTGACCGCATATAATGTTACCCCTCTTCAACTTTTTTATTCAGTCAGTGTTTGTCCTGTCATTCATGATAAGTCAGGTTCTGCGGTGTTTGTTTTTTTTTTAGAAGACAGCTGCGTGAGTCTCCTCTGCGTTAAACTGGACATTGTTTTTTTTTATCATATTCCACGATGGTATTCATATCCTCATTGATGGTAGCAATTTGATTTTCTCCCTCGCGTTGGGAACAAGCAGCGGCTATTGAAGTCAATGACATGAATGAGGATACAAGAGTGCTGTCGTCTCCATCCATCTTGCCACACCCTATCTATGTATGGCACCTTCAATGAGTTTAGAGATGTGGAACTTCTGGAAAATTAAATTGACACTTTGCTGATTAACTACCACTTCAAACTCGGCAAAATTTAAGTTGGCAACAACACGGAGCACCTCCCCAAAATATTATGGCAGTAAGATATTTTCTTCATAATAATTATCAAATGTAGAGGGGTAGATATAACAATTAACTGGCCCAGGAACTCTCCAGATCTAACGCCCATCCATGGATACCTTCCTTTAGTGCTATTTGAAAAATACAGTTTATAGAGAAAAGAGTAAAAATACTGAACACATTTTTAAGAAAAGCAGATAAACTCAAACAACCTCTGTTCGTATTATTTTTTTCTAATTTTTAAATAATAGAGATTCTGGATCACTAGATACGCAAAAGGCATCAGGACCGGACGAAATACTAGTCTAGTACTCGTCTTAAAGAACTGCGCCAACGAACTAACACCCATTTTTTGCAGACTTTTCCTCTGCCTTACCGAAAAGGGATATACCCACCTTCTTGAAAAGTCGCTCGAGTGCAACCTGTTCCAAAAAAAGACAATAAAACCACGCCCTCAAACTATCGCCCCATTTCCTTGCTTTCCATAATCTCCAGTCATGGAACGTGTAGTTAATCAGCAACTACTCAAATACCCCGAGAACAACAACGCAAAGAGAGATCGACAGGAGATATATTGGCCTATGTCATTCGTATATGGAGTAGGGCAATTGAGAACTACGGAGAGTCTCGAGCGATTGCGTTGGATATTTCGAAGGCATTCGACAGAGTTTGGCATGACGGTTTGCTCAACAAACTGCAACTGACGTCCTTAGCAGCTGGCTTGCCAGTTTCCTTAAGAACCGATCTCTTGATGGACACATCTCAGACACATTCACCTTTAACGCGGGCGTGCCTCAGGGCGCAATACTTTCACCAACTCTGTTCCACATCTATATTAATGAGCTGCTTACCGAAATGAATAATCCAATGCAGCAGAGACCCCAGCAGCCACGTTTACCAAGAGGGCCACTACGGCGGGCCCTGACATCATTATCGCAGGATCGACAATTCCTTCATCCTTGTCAATCGGACTACTGTCTCGATTAACAGAAATATGTCCTGGCATGACCACGTTGCTAACATCGCAAAATCAGCTTCTGGGAGCTTGGTGCGCTATTTCCCAATACAAAACTGTATACACCGCAGCAGTTGCTCTTGCTCTACAAAGCGCAGATAAGACCATGTTTAGAGGTGTACGTTTCATCGGCGACCCGGAATCTGGATAATCTGGAACACCGGAGACATGTGGCCGAGATGTCTCTGTTTTACAGATACTTTCACGGCAGACGTTCTTAGGATTAAGCCCGCCTCATCCGGCCCTCACGACAGACGACAAAGGCGCACCAGTTCGTCGTACAACTGGAAACATCTAGAACATCGCTTTACAAGAACTCCTTCATCTGGCGCACTGCATCACTGGATATCTGTTTCCCCCAAATTACAACCTATTCAAGAACCGTGTCAATAAACATCTGCGCACACACACCGCTCGTCGAGCGCCATAGGATCTCCCTTTAGTGTGTGTGTGTGCCACTGCCATAAAAAAAAACTCTGTATATGCTAATTTGTAACAAGAAACCACAAATATTTATTTGTGGAATTTATATTGTGAGATCCTTATACAAAAAAACTTTTTTGTTAGTAAACTTAATATTTTATAGTGGTAGCTTTTCGATCATTTAGCATCATTTATTTTTTTTTTTAATTTCTATCGTCATCATTTCTTGCTTTGGTTGATTTAAGTAATATGTTCGTTAGCTTATTTGAATTCAACCAATGGATGTTAGATGGGAAGACATTGCATGCATAATTATTGAAGTTTTATTAGCAGAAAATAAAAAGCTTCAAAATAACTGTACCCATAACAGTTAAGGGTCTGGTGCCGTAATGTAAAACAGATGTGCATTAGGGCGCTGCAGGTCTTAGAAGTACCCAGCAAAATATATTTATGACATTCACAAAATAATGACACATCTTAACACTCCCACTTATTTCGAAGGGTCTAAAATATTTAATTGCGATCGTAAATAAGTAAATTGCTTTTTAGCTAAAGGCTTTGTAAAAATATCTGCCAACTGATTTGCGGTAGGTATATACCTTAATTCAACTTGCCTCTTATTTACGATATCTCTTATAAAATGGAATCTTACATCTATATGCTTAGAGCGTTTATGATGCACTGAGTTGCTTGCTAACTTAATAGCTGCCTGGTTGTCCACAAATATGATAACCTCTTTAAAATCTACATTTATCTCCAATAAAAACTGGCGCAACCAAACAGCTTCTTTTACACCATGTGCTAAAGCAATGTATTCTGATTCAGCAGTTGATAGTGATACGACACATTGGCGCTGACTAGACCAAGAAATTGGTGCACCGTTTAAAACAAAAAACAAAGCCGCTTCTAGATTTTCTCGTGTCTAAACACCCTGCATAATCAGCGTCGGTAAACCCCTGCAATGAGTCTAAACTCCCACTGTTGCCGAATGTGATACCAAAATCAACTGTGCCTTTCAAGTAACGCAAAATTTTCTTTACAAATTGCCAGTGTTCTTGTGCGTAGCAATCTAAAAATTGGCTTGCATAATTAACTGCATATTCAATATCTGGTCGAGATACTCGCGCGGCGAATAGTAACGAGCCAACAGCTTCTCGATGACGAATATTTGTATTACTTTGAACATTTTCAGATTTTTTACGCAAATAAGGGCCTGGCTCAGCTGGTATACTCGAAAATTTTGCGTCTTGCATTGCAAATGTATCAACGAATTTTCTTATATATCCTGCCTGATTAATGGTTAACAATCGTTGCTTACGATTACGTACAATTTCTAAACCTACAAAATCACATACGCTATCTACAGTTATTTTAAATTTACCTTTTAAAACACTTAAAACGTCATCTATCGCACTCACATTTTCGCATATAATTAGTCCATCGTCGACATAGAGTGCTAAATACACGGTGAACCCTTTTACACGCCCTATGAACACGCACTTATCACTTTTACAAGGCACAAAACTAAAAGTCTTTAGGAAACCGACGAATTTCTCGTTCCAACACCGTGGAGACTGCTTCAATCCATAGAGACTTTTGTATAGCCTGCAAACAGAATCTGCATTATTTGGGTCGACGTATCTCTCCGGCTGCTCCACGTAGATTTCTTCCTGTAGTTCGCCGTACAGAAAGGCCGTCTTTACGTCGAATTTCTTCATTTCGTAATCCCTAGTGGCGACCATTGCTAATAGCAGCCTTATCGACTCGTATCTTACGACCGGTGCATATGTTTCTAAATAGTATATTCCTTCACTGTTGTTCCTTTCGCAACAAGCCTGGCTTTGTATCTCTCGACATTTCCTGTGGGATCAGTTTTAACAGCAAATACCCATCTGCATCCAATCAAACGTTTACCTTGTGGCAGTTTAGACAAGTTCCACGTTTTATTGTCGTTAAGAGCCTCTATTTCTTCGTCCATAGCCTTTTTCCACTTTTCTGCTTCTTGACTTATTACAGCTTGGCTGTAATTTGTGGGTACAGCGTGTGCGAAGAATGCAACCGGTATGCCATAACGATCAGGGGCGTGCACTAGGTTACGATCACGTAGGACTCTTCTGTGGTTTCTCACTTCCTGCTGAGGAATTTGGGCCTGTTCGGGAGCTGCAGCTTCGCCCGTCATTTCTTGCTGAGAAATTTGAAGCTGGTCAGAAGCTGTAGCTTCAGTTTCATCATACGCGGATTCTTCGGGGATTTTAAAGTCTAAGTCAATTGCAAATTGACTGTTTTTGGGCTTAACTGCGTGTTGTTCCTTAAAATCCACATCGCTGCTGAGGTACATTTTCCTAGAGTTCGTATTTCACGTTCTGCGCGACCATTTTGTTCGTGGATATACGGCGATGAAAACTCGTGCACAATACCATTTTCACGCAGGTATTTATCGAAATCGCGAGATGTATATTCTGTACCATTATCTGATTTTAACACTTTTACCTTCGTGTTAAGCTGTGTCAATACAAACGCGTTAAACTCGCGAAACTTTTCAAAAACTTCGGACTTATGCCGCAGAAAATAAACTTTGCTGAAGCTTGTACACTCGTCCTTAAATAATAAAAAGTACTTGGAACCTCGAGGGGATTCAATATTTACCGGACCGCAAACGTCAGTATGAATCTTTTCCCCTGGCTTATAATTAGTCCCACTTTTTACACTTGCATGATGCTTACGCGACTGTTTGCCCGTCACACACGCTTCGCAAAAAAAGTCTTTTTCAGCTTGCAGCTCAGGCTCACCAACTTCAAGTTGTTTACAAGTATTTTTCACCGCGCGAATATTTATGTGTGTCATTCTCTCGTGCCAAAGCTTTAATTTTTGTGAAGCTCCCTCTGCTTGAGCTACATTACACTGAACAGGAATTTTAACTTCAAAAAGCATACGGTACAAATTTTTGTGTCGAACCCCGACTGACGATAGTTTACCGTCGCGATCGCGAATTTCGCACTTTTCCTTATAAGCATGGAAAGAAAAGTCACTATTACTAATTGTTCCGATAGAAAACAAGTTCCGTTTTAAACCAGGCACAAAAAGCACATTACGAAGCTCACGTTCTTGTAACCGACCCTGTATATTTTCCTGGATTATGATTGTACCTTTCCCGCTCGCTTCTAATATTTTGTCATCAGCTACTTTGACCAAATATTCTTCTGTTGGTGCTTCCAGATGGGTAAAGTACTCCTGCTTGTATGTCATGTGCATGCTAGCACTTAAATCAGCGATCCAAACTTCACTATCTTCCTCACATGTACTCGAAAAAGACGCGGTGACATCAGAAACATATGCCGACGCTCCTTCTGACACGTTCTTTTTCTTCGGACACTCGCGAACCCAATGCCCTTTTTCTTTACAGAAAGCACATTTTGTTCTTTTCTTTAATGCTTCTATGCTATGCTTTCTTTGCTCCTTTTTGGGTTTATTTCCGAGTGAAGTTTTTTGCACTTGAAATGCGAGCTCAGTCACATTTTCTTCACTTTCAGATAATCTCTTATCTTCCCTAATGAGTCTTGCTATTAAATTAACCTTCTTTCGCTCCGCCTCTGGCGTACAGTCCCAGGCTATTCTAAAGACTGAAAATTTCGACGGCAAGCTGCTTAATAGCTTTGATATAACCGCCGTTTCAGAAGGTTTTTCTCCTGCATCTTCCAGCTTCTTGCAAATACTCTCCAGCTTCTCAACTTGGAGAGCGACAGAGCCTGTCATTTTAAAAGCATAGAACTGCTCCCATGAATTTTGCTTGGCATCAACGGTTGTATCGCCGTACAACGCTTTTATTTTATCCCAAATTTCTTGAGGAGTACTGCAGTTGATTAAATTTGGGTGCAGATTCTTTTCTACCGAGCTAAGAAGAATCACCGCAGCTTGCGATCATTTCTTCATCCATGTTTTCCAATCGTTTAATTTTGTCTCTCTGTCGGGCTCATCTTCTGTTCCCAAAACAAAACCTGTGAGCTCCTTTGCTTGCAATAAAAAGGTAACTCCAAACTTCCACATGGAATAATTTGATCCATCAAGTTTTGTTAGTTCCAACACTTCTCTATCACTCATGATGAACTGCTAAGGTAACACGCAAAACTACCGACTTTTAACTGACAAAAAAGAAACGAACTGTATAAACTAAAAAACGCGCGCGACGCGAATTTTCACTTTAAATAATATCGATATACAAATTGGCGCAGTGGAAGCGTGCTGGGCCCATAACCTATTGAAGTTTTATTAGCAGAAAATAAAAAGCTTCAATTGAGATTGAACCAAAATGTATATTTTATTTAAAAGTAAAAATGAAAAACATAGAAAAAATACGAAGCGACAAACTGCTTCGTTGCGATGCTTAGACAAGACTAAAGGATCCTAAAATTACATCTTACAATACGGAGCAACTTATATTGCTATCTATAGGCTATCTATAAATCAGTTTATCTAAGAGAGACAAATAACTGTACCCATAACAGTTAAGGGTCTGGTGCCGTAATGTAAAATAGATGTGCATTAGGGCGCTGCAGGTCTTAGAAGTACCCGGCAAAATATATTTATGACATTCACAAAATAATGGCAAATCTTAACAATAATAATGTAAACCTAACATAAAACACAAGCAATTTTTTTTGTTAATTTAAAACCCTATAACTCTGAATCAAGTAAAGCAGTCTTCATAAGGAAATATCCAATACCTGGAACGCACACGTACCCCTAGAAAAATGTTAGCATTTTATAAGAATGGGTTTTTACCAAAATGGTACCACAATGAACATTTAAAAAAAAGCTCTACATTCCTGCTCATCCCGTATTCTTGCTATTGAGCATTTAGCATTTGCAGCAAGTTTATCATTCGAATGTCGATGGAATGCTTTTTCTGTTTCATTTTTTAAAACTCCTTTGGTTATATTCGTTGTAAAGTTTAAACCTTTTGGGTCGTAAACATAAGGAAAAATTTTGCTTGTAACGTTTCATGTTTCCCTTAGTTTATTTGAACGTATAATAATATTATGGTCTTCGACAGTTTAATCTATCTACAAAATAAAGCATGTTTATTTTAAAATATTTATTTAAGAAAATTGTAAGGAATCGAGCACAAACCAATAATACCAAATCTAGTGAAAGCTCGTGGCAGTGAGCAATTTGCTAGTGAAAAAACTAAACAATACTTAAATAACAGATCAAAAAATTTTAACTTACAAAAGTGCTACGAATATAATAAACTAACAACCTATGTGCACTCAAGTGCTATGGTGAAAACTTGAAGCTAAATTTAAAGTATGATATTTTTTAAGTATAATTGGATTGACAGAGTTCGGCCTATAATTTTGTTTAAAACTAAAACTAAAATATTTAAAAAATGAGAATTAAAAATAGTCAAAGCATTGTCTGATCACGTATAAATCTAAACCTAGTTGCATTGACAATAAAAGAGGGAGAAATCAAGTGTTTATATTTATTTTCTATTTAATTAACTGTTCATGGTTCCAATTATGCTATTGTTATTGTTATTTAACTAACTGCGAAATTGTCCTTCGATTTTACATTACATATTACGTATTCATCTACTTTATATGAGGAGGTACTGGACAACAGTATAATTAAAAAGTTAAAAGAGGACATCATGACTTGTTATGAAGTACCTAAGTTGTGGATATTACAGCTATGGTATCATTTCAAAGCTGCATATCTAAAATGTTGTTTATCTTGCATAAGGTTTTAATTTCATACTTGTGTTAAGGACACGTGCATTAATTTTACTCTAATACCTTTTAGTTGCTACTATATTTTTAGGTCAAAAATTTGAAGCACCTAACCATAGAAACATCCAGTATAATATGTCGTAGAGAACACTTATTTATGGTTCAACTTGTAATTTGTATTGAATTGCTTGTGATTACATAAGAATAACGTTAGGGATTATTAACATAACCTGAAGTATTGCTCAACTGCTCAAAAATTCACTGTCGGAAAACATAATGTGCTTGCTAATAACCTAAGCGTAACGTGAAACGTTACAAGCAAAATTTGTCTTTAAATTTAAAATCCTATAACTTCGAATTTAGTAAAGTAGTCTTCATAAAAATAATTTTGCCCCCCAACCAGAACAGTTAATGAAAAAAATCAGATACTTCGAGAGTAAACGTACCCCTAAAAAAAAATAGAATTTTACCAGAATGGGGTTTTATCAAAATGGTACCACAATGAACATTAAAAAAAAAATGCTCTTCCTTCCTGATCACCTTATCCTAAGCATTTGGCAACAAATTTATCTTAATTCAATGTCGATGAAATGATTTTTCAACATCGGTTTCGTTTCTAAAATTCCGTTGGTTATATTCGAAGTTATTGGATTTTAAACTTAGAAACAAATTTTGCTTGTAACGTTTCATGCTACTGTTAAGTTGGTTAATCTCTTTTACGTATTCAGTGGGGGACTTTCGGGTTACAAAATAAAGCAGATTTATTTAAAAACATATATTCAAAAAAATCAAATACAAACTTAAAAGCTAACAGTTTGCAAATAATACTAAGTCTAGTGAAAGCTCGTGGTAGTGAGCGATTCGCATTTCAAAAATTTAAATAATACTTAAATAAAAAACACACAAAAACTTATAACTAACGATACTATCTCAAACTACAAACTATAGATAACCAAGAAAAAAGACAACGAAATCATTTTGTTAAGCTGATATCACAGAAAAATATACATTAATTATAAATTTATAAGAAAACAGATATTTCGAAAAAGATCTAAATAAAACTATCACATAGCTTTATGAGCACTTTTAAAACTATCTCAGAACAGCTACATTCAAGCAGTGGTGCTACAAAAGTGCTATGAACATACTAAACTAGGATATGTGCATTCAAGTGCTACGG
>JAEQML010081034.1:0-11376 GCA_016904865.1 Pissodes strobi | reverse complement strand
AGTGGCCCTGCTGGATACCTTAAAGTTGATATTGCCATATTGATGAGGGGTCAAACACCGAAACTACCACAACAACATTTAGTCAATGACGAAATTGAAGGGTAATATTAGCATTGACAATAATCATATTTTACCATATTGTTTGGCTGCTATCGTGTACATTGTCGTGTGGCCTTGTCCTTGAGGTGTCGAAATGCATTGATGTTTCAGGTTCCCAGATATTGCGATGCCTTGTTATTGTTCGTGGATTTATTTCCGTTAAAAATACACTAGCGAGCAAAAAATTTAGGTCACATAGGAATTTGAAAAAAAATAGAAATAAATTCAATTTCGAAATAATAAGACTAATTTCCTGAAGGCGTCGAACCCGTTATTTTGCATTCTGGACGCGAGCCTCGCCACCTGAACCAACCTCTCACATTCCTGCTTTTCTCGAAAAGTCTTATACAAACGCGTGAAGTGAAGAAATGTGTAAACAACATTGACAAGCGAAGTTCAGAATCAAGGCTCCTTATACCGGCGAGACACTAGTGTTGTGTCTAGATTGGAAATAAATAGACTTTAGTTACCGGTCGCAAGTATCGCGGTGCGGAACTACTAGCGTTTTGCGCGCTTTTGGGATTTGTGCTTATTCTTTGAAAAATGTAAATTTCAGCCAGCTACCATTATAGTAGAGTGCCCAACGTAGTAAAAGCCTTCTATAAATGATTTTTGTGGGCACCTCGGGGTTACAAGCTGAAATTTTCACAAATTGAAGGCTTTATTATACTAATTCAAAATTCGAAGGTAATAAAAAATCGTAACGGGCAAAAGGGCAGTATACCTAAAAATCGAGATTATTATATGAACGTGTAGGATATTAAATTATGAATGTTTTCATATAAAATTCATCTACATTTTTGTACGAATTATATTTTTTATCATTGCTTGAATTATGCAGATTACATTGGCCCTTACGTCAAAATAAATCAAAAAATTTTAATATCTCCCTTCGAACCTGGGCAAAGTATTTAGAATACATAGGTGCAAGAATACATTTTTTTTCCCAAATGGTAATGGAAAAATAGAATTAAATGTAAAAAAGTAATTTTCTTCTAGCTGCGACCGTCCGATCTCGCGCTTCCTGAGTACTCTCGTATCTCACTTTTCTTCATAGCTTCCTCTCTCTCGCGCCTATTGTACAATACAATAAGTGCTTTTACACCATTACGGGTTAGAATACTAATAATAATAATAGCTATTATTAATTGAATAAAGTCAATGAAGACATTTTCGATTATACTGAAATTTATTTTTCCTATACGCTGCTAGGTCATAAAGAAGTAGAAAAAAAATCATATACTTAATGCAACTGCTATTAAAAAAAGACTAGCTTTTATTCAGAATAGAAAAACTGAAAATGTAAAAAATCTTTATAATAACAAAATCTATTTATCTTCAGTGTCTGTATCTTCTTCAGGAATAGACATAATGACTTCAATATTGCCTTCCAGTATTTTTTTGCATGATCCTATGCAACCTATTTAATTTCTTCTACGTGTACAAGCTTTGCTTTCTAACAATAATAAAAAATTATTTAAATAAGTTTTATTATGTACTCTAATAATAAGTTACCTTTTTACATCCAAAACAGTGGAATTTATTTATCCACTCTGTTTTTAGTTTAAAAAAAAACAGTTAACGAACTTTTTATCTGAACGAGCACTCTTATAAAACTAATTTCAAGTTCGCAACTATAGGTGGGGATTTACCAATATTTTTGATAAGAAAACAAATTGTGAACCAATTGACAACAAATTACTATCCTCTATAGTCACGAAGAAGCTGATACTAGGATTTGGTTGCATTATACTCTCTGCTAAATATTGTATGTATTATTTGACATGCATAGTGGACTCCAATGACACTGATGTACTTGTACTTCTGGTATATATTAAAAATATATATTTCTAGAGAATTTGGGGTAAAATGTGGAAAAGGAAATTCGGTACGATATGTGGCCGTTCATGACATCAACCTAGAAGAAAAACTTGCAAAAAAATTACCTGCATTTCATGCTCTAACGGGTTGTCATACAACCAGCCAGTTTTCAGGATTAGGAAAAATAAAATGTTGGAAAATGTATCTAAATTATTCCGATTATTTAGACGGTATTGGGTCCACGAATTTTCAGATGGCATGTTCAATAACCCTGCGGCAGGCGCGCCATTGAAAATTACGTGAGCGGGCGCGTTGCGGTACTGGATGCTGCACGCACAAAAAAAGTGTAAAGCTAAAATCTATTTATTATCTGCAATTTATTCAGTAATAAAGGATATTACACATATTTATAGTAAAATATTTTAAATATAAAATAGAAATATCAACTCAAGAACGAGAAAAAAGTCGAATAAATTGTTGGCCATATCTTACAATTCTTTTCGTTGAGTGGTTTATTTAACACGTTTCTATCCCTAAAACAAATAAAATGAGATTTATATACTCACAAGGTAACACTCGGTGCAAAAAACCGTAAAAAAAACAATTTTCAATACTTACATGACAAGGCGCACTGCGGTACGGAATGCCGCAAACGTGCAACTTGATCTCTTGGCGTCTTATTTGACAGTAACAGAAAGCCTGAATGCCTCCCTGTGCTTTGGCAGCCGGTTCCAAATATAATCAATGAAGAATTCCTGACGCGACAGTGCCGTGCAGCAATCGGAATTGAAAAAATATATATGAAATGTAAAAATGCGGCACAGAGTACTGCTGCGCGCCCGCCGGAGGGATAACATAGAGAAATTTATCATAAAATTATTTTCAACAAATCCAAACATTTCGTCTATTAATATTTTCAGGACACTCTTGGCCTCTTCATCGCTAATTGAAAAAACTAGCCCCTACAAAAAAAATAGTTTAAAATTTCGCAGTATGAGAGCACATTATCAAACTAAGGTGTGCTTCAGTTCTTTAGAACCAAATCCCCTATTACCAGAGGTGACAGAATGCGGATGAAAAATATCCCCAATTTTAACAACACCGGCATTTCCTTCTGATGTAAAAGTATTTATTGCATGTGGATGTAAAAAAGGTAAATTATTATTAGATTAAATAGGTACATAATAAAACTTAATCAAATAATTCTTTATTAGATTGTTTGGAAGCAAGCTTGTAGACGCAGAAGAAATATTATGTCTATTCCTGAAGAAGATACAGACACTGAAGATAAATATATTTTGATATTATGAAGAATTTTTTTACATTTTGAGTTATTCTATTCTGAATAAAAGCTAGGCCTTTTTTAATATCAGTTGATTTAAGTATATGATTTTTTTTTACTTCTTTATTACCTAGCAGCGTATAGGAAAAATAAATTTCAGTATAATCGAAAATGTCTTCATTGACTTTATTTAATTAATAATAGCTATTATTATTATTAGTATTCTAACCTGTAATGGTGTAAAAGCACTTATTGTATTGTACAATAGGCGCGAGAGAGAGGAAGCTATGAAGAAAAGTGAGATACGAGAGTACTCGGGAAACGCGAGATCGGACGGTCACGGCTAGAAGAAAATTTTTGATTTGAGCCTTCATTTCAGAGAGAATGCGAGGTGAATACAAAAATGAGTATATTTCAATCAGATTTTGCCCAGATTCGAAGGGAGATATTTCAATTTTTTGATTTATTTTGCCGTAAGTGCCAATGTAATCTGCATATTTCAAGCAATGATAAAAAATATAATTCGTACAAAAATGTAGATGAAATTTATATGAAAACATTCATAATTTAATATCCTACACGTTCATATAATAATCTCGATTTTTAGGTATACTGCCCTTTTGCCCGTTATGATTTTTTGTTACCTTTGGATTTTGAATTAATATAATAAAACCTTCATTCTGTGAAAATTTCAGCTAGTAACCCCGAGGTGCCCACACAAATCAAAATAAGTTATAAGTAGCACTCTGCTATTAAGCTTGTTAGCGTAATGGTAAACCCTCCGTATCTCAGCTGCCTTTGTATTTAAGTCTATTACATATAATTTGTTAGACCCAACTTTATACCTTGCTGTTTTCAGGTACCGTACTTTACGTATGCC
Organism: Pissodes strobi; assembly: GCA_016904865.1. Classification (NCBI taxonomy): domain Eukaryota; kingdom Metazoa; phylum Arthropoda; class Insecta; order Coleoptera; family Curculionidae; genus Pissodes; species Pissodes strobi. Next base: position 7,294 of record JAEQML010081034.1, on the reverse strand, counting down.
GCAGATACCTGAAGTCACTTCATTTATCTTAATTCGTATAGACATGTCTTATAACTAAAAATAGATCGCTTTGCTTTTCTAATACTAAGGATTAACTTGTCTTAATTGGGTACTCGTTAGCTTCCTTGACGTTAACTTATATTTTGCTTTTTAATTTATATTTTACAGAAATTTACTAGCACCCATGGGGTTTACTAGTGAACGACAAAGAGCTCGGTTCATATTTGACATATATCGTTGCGAACATTTGCAAACAAAATCCACACAGTTTGTAGATATTGGACCAAGCAAGGAAAATAATGCAGTCATGGATATAAGGCCTTCAACATATGTTCAAATTAGTTTTGCTGGTTTCACAGTAAGTTAAAGATTAAGTCTTTTAATTTTTTCATGAAATTTCAACTCCATAAATTTTACATAAATAAGGTCGAGCTTATTCAAGAAGAAATAACTTCATTCATAAAATCGTTACTAAAACAACAATAATTACTGACACCCCTAATTTTCGGTACAACAATTATAATGGTATTTCTACTAAAAGCGGCTTATCGAAAATTATTTTTCCTTTGTTATTTCTGGACACTTGACGCGGTTTACTTGCTTTGTTATCCTTTTCATATACCCTGTGTTAGGCCCGGTGCACACTTGCGGCTTTGTCTGGCGAGAGCGTGGCAGTCGCATAGAATGGTTCTGCCGTCTCGTGGTCCTTTAAGCATTCTCTGCACAAGGAGTCGTCAATGACACCTATCTGGTGCAGATGGTCATTTAGTCTGCAATGACCCTGTCACGGTTTGAAAATACTCCATTGAATAAAATAATTCAGTATGCTATTTTTTTTTAAATAGAATCAGGACAAATCTTACTTACCCAGAGCCTAGATCTTAAAATTTAGATCGAATAAAAATTAAACTGATAGCTCCAAATGCATTTATTTTCTAGTGATAATTTACATCAAATCACCTTCACGGTTTTAACTAACGGTTGATCACTTTTGCTAACTGAATTTTCTCATTCGACCTTCTGTATTCATGAATCAGCCAAAACTCTGGAAAAGTAAAGAAAATAATAATTAGATCACAGAATGTTCTACTAAATGAATCTCATAGAATATTGGCAAACTCACATATATTGCCAGGCCGTGCATATTTATGTGTATTCGCCTGTTCCTTTGTAAATTAATGTATTGAGTATTAATGTATTGAATGCTAAAGTTTCTTGTATTCTTTTTAGTAGGTAATTGCCTTTCGATTTGCAAATTTGTTACCCAAAGATCGGAAGTTTACATTTTTAAGTACTAAATTTCTCTTATATAAACTGTAGACTGGTTAATTTCAAATCAAATTTAACTGTTAAGCTGGCCATACACCATGCAGTTTACCGGAAGGCGGGCCTTTCGATTTGCAAACCGGAAGGCAAACTGTATCGTTAGTGGTCATATTGGCCGAAAGGCCGGGCCTGAACTCTCGGCCTCCCAAAAAACAGTCAGGGCTTGATTATTTACCTTCCGGCTAGGTTTTTTGCTTGCAAGTCGGAACGTGTATTGTGACGATATGGGTACAGGCCGAGAGTTATCAGGTTCCAGTCGTAATTCGTTTATTAGGTGCATATGTGAATTCACTTGTCGATTTATTAACCTCTGTTTTACCCATTTCGAACGTATGCGCTTTACTTTTTTTGCTGTTTTTTAGACAATAAAGCAACTCCTATTAACATAAGATCATTTTCCGAGATCTTGTCTACAACTTTTCGCTTCGCACCATACTAAAACTGAACAAAACCCTCCGAATAAAACGTAACGTATATGCCTTAGCCGAGAATACAGGCGTGCTTCGGGTTTGCGAATCGAAAGTCCTGCCTTCCGGTAAACTGCATCGTGTATGGCGGCCTTTAGACACCATTTTCTTTACTAGTAACTTAGTACCTTAATACCTTTCCCTATTTGCAACTCCATTTAAATTTGTTAAAATTAATGTGCAGGTCAGTTATCAAGAGAATAACAAAGATCTAAATTGTTGCAAATATGAGTGGTAAGGAGTAAAATTGTTGTTACCCGGAAGGTTTGTTGCAAGGTCTTCAGGTTTTTGCAGATACTTTTCATAAATCCTTCTGAAGTATTATAGAAAATTGGAAAAAGTAGTAGATTATTCTGATTCAATCTCAAAAATTGATAGCAGTCAAACAGGTGCCTGTCATAATTTATTTTCATCAAAGGTATTCCTGTATTTGTTACCAAGAGTTTTTGGACATTGTTTAAAAAAAGAGAACAGACAATTTGAATAATTTCGTCTGAAGAAAGCTACTACAGGTCTGTTTCGTTGTTTTCTTGGCAATTTCTAGCCTATTTTACTTTAAGGAGTTGATCTTGAGATTTTATAACTGGTGGCAAGTATAGAATAGTCTTGCACCATTGTAGCCTTGTGCTAATTTTAATATAAAGTGGATTAAGCCCTCTAAAACTTCTGATTTTGTGTGTGAAAGGCCACTGATAACTCATTGGTAAGTATTCTTTTTAACTATTCTTACATCTTTTGGCATGTTTTCTTAAGACCTATTGCTATTCTTAATTATACAATGAAATATTGCTTTATTTACCTACCTGAAGTGTTGTCGGAGAATATCTTTCTTAGTCTCGGTTCTTTTGTAGGCCTTTTTTATTGGTTACGTTTGAAAATTCCGGCAACTGCCGCCTGGATTGTTGCTGCTAGGGCACATTATTTGGCCAGATCCACAAAACTTGGTCCACAGCATCAGGCCAACAAGTATCACCTCAGTGACTGCCGAGCAACGCCAACATCAGCTTCCAGTTTGCTTTACAGGAATCTCAGGTTTGTCTGTGCAGTGTGTTGCCTCAGGAATACACCCGCTATTTAAAGCAGTTCGTAATACCATAGCATAAAGAGAATAGCAGACCCACTCCGCCTGAAATACCGTGTCGAGATAGGGACTGCTGCGCATCTAGTTGCCATATTCTCAGTCGCTCGAGCTAAAGGCACAGCTTATACATACACTAACACTGGCCGCCGGCTGCTGCATTGGAGGGGGTGTCTGTGCGCGTAAAAGTTTATTATTTTCACAACATAGGAACGAAGCCAGAGTGGGCTTGCTGTATGTCATATATGCTGTGGTAATACTATCTTTTTAATGTCGTTCCTCTATGCGGTCAATTTTTAAGCGAGCCCCGCATAAAGCTTGAATTCTTGTGACATTCTTACTCTTGCTAATCGCTAAATAGGTAACAAATACTCCTAAAAGTTCGACCGAATCACTTCACCGAATTTAGCTTAACTATAGCATTTCCATTTTTAATTCCTTGCACCTAACCAACTAAACTTATTCATTTTCAATACTGAATATTGCATATCACCAACTCTCGATCTAGGTAACGTAATTTTACAATTTAACAGGTTAATTTAACAATTTTTCTATTGTTCTAGCGAATTTATAATCACCACTTGTTGTGTCCTTAAAAACGGAAAACTGGTGATCAACTGTCAGACGTGTCAGTTGAGTACATTCGGTAATTGAACCGGAGAGCTTAGGCGTTCTTTTGGGAATACAATATTGTGAACTACTTAAAAGCATTAATTAAATATCACCCTGTCGTAAGTTTGAACTTGAACTTGACAAATGTTATATAAACATTCACTGTTAATTATAAACAACTTGAGCGGTCGACAGGAGCGATTTTAATCCTTATTGATACAGCCATCAGCATTTTGTAACATATAAATACGCAGGCAAACGCCAAGTTCATCAGGCTTTCGGGTCTCTCAATTCCGCTCAATCTGGTTGCGGGGCAGTACACAGGTACGTCCACTTTTAGTTGTTCTATCCCACAACCCCCATATCTGAGAACACCTATGCACAGGTATAGGGTTATCAGGTCCTTACCTAACCTGGATGAACGTATACACGGGTATGCGGCATTTAGGGGCTACTAAAAGTATAGAGAGAGCCGAATTTTTGAAGTATCAGAATTTCCAGTGAAGGGAAAGTTTTGGGGAGTTTTAAAAAGTAATGAAAGTGTCGTAGCAATTTGTGATAAACTTAAAATAGAAAGACTTACCTTATAAATATCAGAACGAATACCTAAATAAAAGACAACTCCGCTCACATAACCTTTATTAATAAAAGTGACGTCGCTTGCTAGAGAAACTTTAAACTAAGCCTCCCTCGAGAAGACATGCATTTCATATTAATTGGGTATAGTGTAAACTCTTAATTCATCTAAAGTACGCATCAATTGAAACGATACACCTAAAAACAGCAACTTTGAAACGCTGCAACTCAGCCAAATATAGTTTAATTTTTGCACTATTTCTAAAAGAGCGATTCTTTAGCTATAAACTGCTTGTGGAATGAAGTGAAAATATTACGCTCTGTCAATTATACAGGGTGTTGAAATAGTGAGTGCAAAAACCCTAATTTTTGACCAAGAATTTCTGCCCGGAGAGGAAGGTAATTATGGATATTACTTTACTTTCTAAAGTATTGCGCCTGTATCTCGTGACGTCTTTGTAAATTTGATGTTACCTTATATACCGGCGGAGAAAGCGTCAATTTTTCAAATGTGTGAATTTTATGGCGTTTTCGTGTTTTCTAACCTGGCAATGCACATACGACTCTAAATGTCTTATTGGGGTTAACAGTTATTAGTGTGCAGAGCTAATCTGTTACCAAAACATTATTAAAACGTTGCTCAGCGTTATTTATACAGGGCGTCAAAAAAAAATGTTGTTTTAAATCGGTTTTCGTCGAGCTTGTTATAGGAGTTGTCGGAAAATTTTGTAAATGGAAATTCTTGTTTAAATTACAAGAGTGGCCCGTAAAACCGTTTTTGCAATTTTAAGGTTATGGTATTTCTATTTGAAAAAAAAAAACTCGATAAACCGATACACCTAAAAATTGGCAAACCTTGAATCGTCAATACTCCGTCAAATTAAAGCACAAAAAAAAAACGTGAAAAGATATTTTGTCAATTATATAGGGTGGTGAAAAAATAATGAGTGCAAAAATCATTTTTAATTTTCCGCGTGCAAAACATTTTAAGGCACTTAGGTTATATTAATAAATTTGCTGATGCTTTCCAATCACATTAATTTCTTGTTCCATTGCTTTTTTTTCTAAAGCCAAAAGTTTTAAGACAACATTTTGTTTTATTTTTTTAATAATCCATTGCTTCGAAATTTGGTAAATGTTCATAAAGTCTCCATATTTAACGTTAAAAGCTAAGTTCAAATTTTTCTTATTTAATTTTTTGTGTTGCGTTATATTGTTCTTAAACCCACTAGATTTCCTAAATGTAGCTTTTTTTAGAGAATAAAAAACGATGTTACAAAATTTATGATTTTTGCACTAATAATTTTTTTTCGCCACCACATAATTGACAAAATAACTTTTTACGATTTGTAAAACATCGAAATCGGCTGAGGTTTTGACGACTTAAATTTTTAGGTGTATCGGTTTAACGTGTTACTTTTCGAATAGAAAGAACCGTTTTACGGGCAATTTACGGACAATTTAAACAAGAATTTCCATTTACAACATTTTCTGACAACTCTATAGCAAGCTTGACGGAAACCGATTTAAAACACAATTTTTCTTGTCGCCCTGTATAAATAACGCTGAGCAACATTTTAATAGTGTTTTGGTGACACTAACTGTTAACCCTAATGAGAAATTTAGAGTAGTATGTACAACGCCAGACTAAAACACACGGAAATGCCATAAAATGCACACATTTTAAAAATGGACGATTTCTCCGCCGGTATATAAGATAAGATCAAATTTGCAAAGACGTCCCGAGATATAGGCCCAATACTTCAGAAAGTATAGTAATATCCAAAATTACTTTCCTCACCGAGCAGAAATTCTTGGTCAAAAATGAAGGTTTTTGCACTCACTATTTCAACACCTTGTATAACTGACAGCGTGTAATATTTCAACTTAATTTTTCAAGCAGTTTATAGCTAAAGGAATGGTGCAAAAAGTCCAAAATAAACTGTATTTGGCTGAGTTGCAGCGTTTAAAAGTTGGTGTTTTTTTTAGGTGTATCGTTTCAATTGATGCGTACTTTATAATCTTAAACACGCCTTTATTAGTTTACAGCCTAACCTTTGTTAAGTTTGTTTGTAAATAAACTTGTTACAGTTTTTATCGATGTGTCTCCTTTATTAGGTATCTCTTCTCAACTTGACGTAGTGCGTTCCTAAATCTGAGCTACTCTCCTACACGCCAAGTAAAGCGTGGCGTCACAGATAAAAAATACAAATCGGGACAATATTATTATTACTTTCAAATGTTCCAGATACATTCTTGGTAACTAGGGTTTTTTTCCTATTAATTAAAGCCGTTAAACCAGAATTGCTACGTATATTGGTGTTTAAGTTATTTCTGACCATTACCTTTCCTGTTTTTCTGTTTCATTCCATCGTATCGAGGACTTTGCTTTGGGGCCAAAAACAGGTGGCGTTTTTTTTTTTTAATTTTATTTTACCCACACCACTCTACCGCATCTGGTACTGCTAGTCGGCGAGCCCAATAAAATCCTGGATTGTTGAGATAGAAAACACTAGTTGTAGCCACCCATAGCAATATCGGGACAACGGTCTGGGTAGTACTGAATTTAGTTGAGAAATATTAAGGGGTTATAAAAAAATTATAATAAAAATTCTAACAACTGAAAAGTTTTATAACAAATTGGGAAATTTAAAGTAATATAATAAATTTAAAAATTATATAATAAATTGATCCCGTAATAACCGGTAAGTATTTCTGCCATTATTTTCAAGTTTTTCCTTGATAGTTATACAGGGTGTCCGGAAATAACATCGCCAAATTACAGATGGTGATTCTACATAAGAAACCATGAACATTTTTTCATATAAACATGGGTCCGAAAATGCATAGTTTCCAAGATACAGGGTGTCAAACTTTTTATAAAAAATCAGTTTTTTGTTAATATCTTAAATATGATTTAACTGATTTTGTTGAAATTTGGCAGGGTTATCTGTAGTAATAAGTGGCTCATGTAGCCTTAATTAGATTAAAAATATAAAGTCCAGTGGCGTCCCAGAGGGCATCATACCGAATATTATTGACAAAAAAAGTGTGCGCCGCTGACTTTTTCAAGCATTTTATATTTTTTTCGTATTAAGCAACTAAAAATACAATATTTTTGATTCTCGAGTTGTTTTCGTATCTTGCGTCGTTTTCGACAAAAAAAAAGTAAAAAGCGGTTTATTACGTTTCCAAACTTTTTTGATAAAATCGATATTTTTATTTATATCTTAAA
>JAEQML010081033.1:0-11376 GCA_016904865.1 Pissodes strobi | reverse complement strand
GCCATTTAGCACGGCCATGACACACACAGCTGTTTTTGCGGCGCATGTATCAGATGACGTGCCGAGGCGGCTTACAAGCAGCGACTCGCCAATAGCCGCCGTGTGTGTTTTTCTCCATTTGCAAAGTATATTTTAGGCGCCGATTCGGCAAAAACCGCTGTGTGTGTCATGGCTCTAAGAGCCATGACACACACAGCGGTTTTTGCCGAATCGGCGCCTAAAATATACTTTGCAAATGGAGAAAAACACACACGGCGGCTATTGGCGAGTCGCTGCTTGTAAGCCGCCTCGGCACGTCATCTGATACATGCGCCGCAAAAACAGCTGTGTGTGTCATGGCCGTGCTAAATGGCCGACTCGACAACCGATTCGGCAAGAACCGCTGTGTGTGTCGTTGCTCTTATCTGTTACGAAGCTGCCTAGTCGCGGGTTCGTGGCAGCCAAGTGTTTTCCACCGACACGTGGAACTTTCGTTAAAATGTTAAACTTTATTCGCAGCAGCGACCTCTTCATGCAATTTCACGCTTCATAAAAATAGATATCATGATGGAAAATAATTCTGGAAGCCATTATTATTATTAGGCTAAATGTATAGGTTAAGATTTGTTTACGTTTTTGATGGACGACGCACTGCATCGGCAAGTTTATGAAAGGTAAATTTTTGTGGCTACGACCGGCAGTCGGTAAACGTCAATCCCGTCGGCAAACGGAATACTCCCCGCCAAGTTTATGAATCCCTCTTAAATCTTAAATTTCAAACCATTACAATAATAATTTTTAATTTAGTAAATGCATTCATATTATATAGTATATAGACAAGACAGCTGGCTGACAGGCCATCCTGGATGTCATGTGAAAAAGGGTAGCAGCAGCTATTCGGGGATGCCAACTGTACATATCAAATGCACTAAATTTATACTTTCAAAATAAAAATTTTCATAAAATTACGAGACTTTCTTATATTATTATTATGCAAAGGTATATTAGAAAGGTAATACAGTTTTTCAGTAAATTATGTAGAAATAGGCGGTGTTTTATCGAAATTTCCCGCACCGCTTTTAGGGGGATGCAGGAAGTTGATGTTTCGGATTTTGCTTAGTAGGCGTGAAACAACGGAAAAAAGCATATGAGTACAAAAAGAAGTCTTTTCGATACGCAAAGTAGTGTCGAAAAGAAGCTCTTTTCGACACTACTTTTGTTGACTGATTACTGTGATATTAACAAAATTGTTCAATGCCAAGGCTCACTAGCAAAAATTTCGACACCATTTTGAATGGGATTCCTAATAAGTTTGTTCTAGCAGCGATTTCAAACGGTTTCAAACCATCCGGAGTTTGCGCATAACGATATAAGCGTCGCTTATATAATATATATAATTTAATTTACCCTTCAAAGTACATAAATACATTTATGACGTAATTTTCGGCAAAGTCCGGAATTCAGGGCACATTTGTCCCGAGTTTCAAAAAACCTTTATTTATTATATTGCAATTGAATGAGTGAATTATTATTCAAAAACACATTAGCTGTCTCTCCCTCAAACCGAAGATATGGAATGAATCCATAAGGAAGTATTTATAGATAATTTACGAGTTAGATAGGTACTGCTACTGTCAACAAGACAATTGTTCAAATTTTACTTCACCTCAACTATATATTTAAAATAAGACTTTCTTCGGGAAATGGAACTTCAGATTTTACAAGCCAGTAGGTTATTTTTTGCTTAGCAGTATTGGAAATGAGAAATAATTAAATTAGTTCTAAAACTTTATTATTACAAGGTAGAACTACAACATCGAAAACAAAAATAAATAATATATAACAGCTATTTACAATGTAGTTAACAAAAATATTTTGTATTAAATATAAAATGCATATGTCCTAAAAATAACCGTTTTTTTATAACGACCTCTTTACAATCGACAATTTGAATAAATACGATCTCCATGATCAACTAAATTTCATATTCAGTTAACAGATTAGGGCTTACATTTTATGCATTATAAACGTATTTGCGCAAAGTTGATATTGTAAAGAGGATATTAAAAATTGGTTATGTACAATGATTTTCAATAAATGTTAAAACCCATCTACAAATTATAACTATTGCAAAAACAACTAAACTGTTTTTGGAAATAATCAACTTGCCTATTAAAAGCGCCTATTCCTCAAAGTTAGTATGGTTGACTCAAGTTGCTTTCTGTAAGTAAACAGTCATACATTCTCGACCTCGACCTGTCGCATTATCTTTCTGTCCATATACACAATATAAGATTTTCTTAAAATGGACAATTAATTATGTAATTTTTGGTATGTCTAGAGGATGACTAAATTAAAGATGAACGAATGCTTACCAAAAAAAATCTATGACGTTTAGGAGAGTTCATCTTCAAGTGGGGTATATACCACGTATAAACTCAATAAATGGGTGTTAAAGAATTATTTCGAAAATTTGCACTCTTACTATAAATGAGGATAATAAAAATGCAATATCGATTTTGATATACAAATAATATACTATTATCCATAATACAGCATATTTAATACTAAAGGTTCAATATTATTACCCATAAAGTGTGGACATCAATACTCTACCTTTCCACATTAACTTCTAACAGGTTTAGGTTAGATGCATCAAATTTGCAAAGAAGTGCTACTTAAAAATCGTTTTGCAACTGACACTAACATGTAAAGTAGAGGCTTTATGTCCGCAGTGTATACAATGCGTCCCATTTTTGAGCTGTGCATGATTATTAGATATCTCTATATTTTCACCTATAAAAGAGTATAAAGTTATATGTGTGTGACAAGCGCTGACATTTACTAACATTCTCTTTAACGACATAAAGCCAGAGTGCCCCAAGGTATCCTAAAATGGGCGTCTATCTGCAATCGAAGTAAAAACTATATAATAACCAATTTCTACAAACTTCGTGCGTATTCATAAAGAGATCTTGATGTAAAGAATAATCGTCAAAGGACCTGATTCTTAGAGTACAAGCTTCTGCTATACACAGAAGAAATATTTGATTTTTTAAAGAATATGTGAGATAGATAGAAAATGAGAACAATATTAACACATGCAGCTCAAATTTGATCCACATCGTATCGTTTTTTCCGCGGGTTTATAAACGCCGTAGCTTAAAATTAAATAGCCGAAAAACACCTTAATGATCTAACCCACAGTTATATAATATTTAATTAACTAGCACCATACATTAATATTATCCTGAATATTATTAAAAAGGGCTTACAGTTTTTGTTACATTTAGCAACCTGAATATCATTATTATACCCCAGATAAACCCACACCAGATGCAAAAGATCGGCAAATTCCTCGCCAGCCAACTTTAACCTTGACGTGGCAGTTATACGCGGCCTGCACCAAATAATCTGGGTATGATTATAGAATTGTTCTTCAAAATTAAAATAGTTGGTCTGCACCAATTAAATGAAAACGTGTTTTGTTGGTGGACTGGTTCAGGAATAATAAAAATTTGCAATAGCCACTCACTTTCTTTTTTCCCAACAGGCGGTCATGGAAATCTTGTGTTATTATGGCTGCTCTGACTTTTTTACAGAAATTTCCATAATACGCTTTAATGTATGCCGATTTAATAATGAAAATGTATCTGTTATCCTAATATAGGGCCTCAAATAGTGAAAAAATACATGCTACATTTGCCACATGACGTCATACGCGTGAGAGATCGAGTGAGTTTGTTTATTTAAACTTAAATTTGATCATAAGGTATCTAACTGAAACTAACCGAATGTTGATTGAACGACTAACCAAAACTAGCCAAAAGTATCCAAAAACACCAAAACGGCCTAAAACGTATCGGAACAGGTTACAAACATTCAAATAAGTTAAAACTAACCAAAACAAGCCAAATTTTAAGGACTAACCAAAACTAACCAAAAACATTATATTTGATTAAAACATATCGGAACCGATTCAAATGACTAATATAAAATGGAACTAACTAAAAGTAACCGAAAGTTGATGGAATAACTAACCAAAACTAACCAAAAGCAAATAAAAGCACCAAAACGGGCTAAAATGTATCGGAACAGATTCAAAATATTAAAGTAAGTTAAAACTGATACAAATTAACCGAATATTGGCGACTAACTTAAACTAACCAAAAACATTAAAATTGGTTATAACGTATCGGAACTGGTTCAAATGACTAAAATAATTTAAAACTAACTAAAATCAACCATTGATTCAACGACCAACCAAAACTAACAAAAGCACCAAAAAGGACTAAAACGTATCGGCACAGATTAAAAATATTAACGTAAGTTGAATTTAACTGAAGTCTGGCGACTAACTTAAATTGGCCAAAAACATTTAAACTGGTTATAACGTATCGCAGCCGGTTCAAATGACGAAAATAAATTGGAACTAACTAAAAGTGACCGAAAGTTGATTGAAAGGCTAACCAAAACTAACCAAAAGAACTAAAATTGGTAATAACGTATAGGAGCAGGATCAAATGACTAAAATAAATTAAAACGAACTGAAATTAACCAAAAGTTGGTTAAACGACTAACCAAAAATTACCAAACTAACCAAAAGTACCACCTTTTAGCTACTTTTGGTTGGTAATGCAGCCAGTTCCAATTTACTTTAGTCAATTGAACAGGTTCCGATGCGCTATAACCAATTTAAACGTTTTTGCGGTTAATTTGGGTTAGTTACTTATTTTAATATCTTTAACCAGTTCCGATAGGTTTAGCTCTTTTTGGTGTTTATGGTTACTTTTGATTAGTAATTCGGTTAATTTGGGTTAGTTACTTATTTTACTAACTTTAATCAGTTCCGATACGTTTTAGCCCTTTTTGGTGTTTATGGTTACTTTTCATTAGTTTTGGTTAGTCATTCAATCAGTTTTCGGTTAGTTTTAGTTAGTTTTAATTTATTTCAGCCATTTGAACCGGATTCTATACATCATAACCAATTTTAATGTTTCGATTAATTTTAGTTAGTCGCCAAAATTCGGTTAGGTACTTAATTAAAGTCAGTTTCAACTTACCTTAATATTTTTAATATGTTCCGATATGTTTTAGCCCTTTCTGGTGCTGCCCTATGGTTGAGTCGCCATGTTGCATTTTCTTTCTAATATTCTATTTATTTTTCATTGTTCTTTTTTATTATTTTATTATTTAGTTTTTATTTATCTATTTAGGATTATTCCACGTAGATGCTTGCGTATCTACGCTATCGGTTTTTATAATCGCGGGGTAATTCCTTTTACCACAAATATTTTTTATATATGTGTAGATTTCTAAATCTATTAGTTTGGAATTATTTATTTTGTTGGTAATAAACTTTTTTGAATTTGAATTTTGGTTAGTCTTGGTTAGTCGTTCAATCAACTGTCAGTTAATTTCAGTTAGTTTTAATTTATTTTAATCATTTTAACCAGTTCCGATACGTTATAAACAATTTTGGTGTTTTTGGTTATGTTTGGTTAGTCAACAAAATTCGGTTAATTTGGGTTAGTTTTAATATTTTTAGTCTATTTCGATACGTTTTAGCCCGATTTGATGCTTCTACTTTCTTTTGGTTAGTTTTGGTTAGTCGTTCAATCAACTTTAGGTAAAATTCAGTTAGTTCCAATTTATTTTAGTCATATATACCGAGACGTTATAAGCATTTTAAATGTTTTTGGTTAGTCACCAAAATTCGGTTAATTTGAGTTAGTTTGAACTTATTTCAATATTTTTAATCTATTTCGATGCGTTTTAGCCCGTTTTGGTGCTTTTGGTTACATTTGGTTAGTTAGTCGTTCAATCAACTTTCGGTAAAGTACAGTAAGTTTTAATTTATTTTAGTCATTTGTAGCGGTTCCGGTAAGTTATAAGCAATTTTTTATGTGTTTGGTTAGTTTTGGTTAGTCGCCAAAATTCGGTTAATTTAGGTTAGTTTTAACTTAACATTTGTAATCTGTTCTGATAAGTTTTAGCCCGTTTACTTTCAGTTAGTTCCAAAATTCGGTTCATTTTGATAACTTTTAACTTACTTTAATTTTTGTAACCTGTTCCGATACGTTTTAGCCCGTTTTGGTGCTTTTGGTTAGTCGTTCAATAAACTTTCGGTTAGTTTCAGTTAGTTCCAATTTGTTTCAGTCATTTGAACCGATTTCGATATGTTATAATCAAATTTTGGTTTAAATAAACAAACTAACACGATCTCTCAGCGTATGACGTCATGAATGTGGCAAATGTAGCATGCACTTTTTCACGATTTGAGGCCCTATACTAGGTAAACAGAAACATTTTCAATGTTAAAATGCATTTGTAGATTGTCAGACATGCAGAATTGGTTGGTTAAAACAAAAGTTCCGATATCATAATCATAAAAAAAATTCCCATATGTGGCCAATATTCTGGCGGACACTGTATTAAAAATGATTTAACTACAACATTGTGTCTGCCAGTGCATTAAGCAACATTTATACATAACTTTCAGGATCGCGGGGTAATTTAAGTAATTATTTTTCGCCACCGCTTCTAGCAGAACAATTCAAATAAAGGCCCTTATAACCAGGCATTTTTAACAAAATTAAAATAAATATTAATTATTTTTCGTAACGCCCTCGGACTAAACCAAAAGACTCGCGTGGCTCGCGTTTAGAATCACACTAGAGCTTGCCCTGACTATTTCTTGGGATGGCTGGCCATCCCGAGGAGGCGGAGCTTTAAACGAATTCTTGTTTCATGCGTTAGGTGGAATGTTTTGCATCTGGTGTGGGTTTATCTGGGATTATACGTAATTTATAACAACAACGATTTTTATGCAAAAGCCTTAGGAACGGACAAGTACAATACACCCATAATATATATTCCTTAACAAATATTGCAGCCAGACTTTCACAACATCTTCTCAATGTTCAGCACATAATGTGGCAAATGTGTAACATTTAAACATAAAATATATCAAGATAGTAGAAATATAATAATAATTGTTAACATAAAATGGAAATGCCGCGGATATTCGACCAGAACAATATACTATCCAGCCCGAATATCCGGTATTTTTAGTAATTAAATGTCACGTGACATTATCCTTGAACTAGTTCTCTAAAGAATGAAAAGTTTGCAATGCAAAATTTGCATTCGTGTTGCCTGTGGTATTTCTGCTCAACTTAATACATAAATGTGTCAAGCCTAATTAATAGTTTTTATATGGGAAATTTACTTACTCATATAATATTTATTTATTTTTGCGGGCGTTGTTTATATCCATAGGGTTTTGAACAATAAATTGCTTTATATAAACATTGTATAAACTCTGAAAGAAACATCTTTTGACGATAGATATATGCTTGTCTTGGATCACAATCTGATAAACGCATATATAATAGTAATCTATATTCTTGTATAATATGACAATACAACCAAGACAAAGATATAACCCTTATAAGAAATGTATACTATTTAACTTAAAACAAATTTAATTTAACATAGGTAGATGAAATCATAATTAGATCTTTGTACCCAGAAAATAATATTTTACCTTGAGGTAGAGGGTGTTCACCCATAATGCCCCCCCCCCTATCTTTGTTAATTTTTAAGCTACAAAAAAAAATAAAAAACAAAATTGGAGGGATTTTAATGTAGTTTTTGAAAACGTAAAGAAAAAAACAAAAAATTGTATAGTATACAGGGTAGATCAAAAAGAAACATTTTTTTTAAATCTAGCCCCCATTTTTTATTCGATTTTTCGATCTTACGCGAAATTATAAGGATTTTTAATGTAACACAATATATGCCTATATACTTTAGAAGTTATTGACAGTTGAAGTCGCTATTTTTTAACTATAATAATAATTCTTTGATCATTTTTAAAACAGAAGATATAAAAGCACTACTCGAAGCAATGCAATGATTTCAAAAGCTAAACAAAAAGTTATATTCTTAGGTGGCTGTTACCATAAAAAAAATAAAAGAACAAGCGGTTATTGACAACGTCAAATCTGGTGCTACTTTCAGTCTCCTAACACTACAGATAAGTAGGCCATAAAAAAAAAAGTTTGTTTATCACTGACAGTGACAGATTTAAATAAATTCAACTAATAATAGTTTAGTGCTTTGAAAATGCCGTATTCAAATGTAGAAAAAAGAATTATTTTAGAAATATTTATAAAAGCAAACAATAATGTTAAATTGGCCCAAAGAGAGCTTAGAACAATTAACCCCAGGATGCATATTCCAGACAGAAAAACTATTTTAAGAATTTATGAAAAGTTCCATCAAACTTTAAGTCTGGGGAGGAAAAGAAGAACAGTTAAGGTAGATGAAAACAGCGAATTAAATAATATATTAAAAGTCCATGATACAATAAACGTAAGGTATGATTTCGCGCAGGCGACGATTCGTCTGTGACGTCATTGCGAGCTTTGTTTGGCGCTGCGCGCCGGCCGGCATTTACAACATGAACGAACGTGTGCTTTGCATTTGAGATTCGTATGTTTTAGATTTAAATTTTGTTAGCGTTACTGTTCCTTAGACGATGTTTGTTGGTATTTTTAATTAAAAAACGATTAATAATGAGGTGTGCTGTGGACGGATGTAAGGTGGATAACCAAGGCAAAAACTTTGATAGGAATATAAGGTGTTTCACTTTTCCCAAAGACAAAATATGTGTAGTAAATGGGTTCACCTGTGTTTTCGCAAGGATAAATTTAATAAAACTTCTGCACGTAGTTGCTCAAAACATTTTGAGAAAGATGACTATGTACAGGGTGTCCCAAATTCGACCCTCATCATTGGGATCTCGGAAACTAGAAGAGATACGAGGTCGGTTAAATGGAGGCAAAGTTGTGCAAATTGATGCTGATTAAAATGCCATCTTAAAAGTTTAAAAATTCCGAATACTTACGAAGATTTTTTGAAAAAACCGAATATTCGCGATTTCATTTTAATTTTTTTATGACTCTATTTGAATAGATATAACAAAATAAATATCACATTCTCATTGCTACTTTTTCTGTTCTACAAGACGATGTTATCAGATTTACAAACCGACGATTCGTCTTTGAGCTGCCATCATCAACTTTGTTTTTTTAAATACGGCCCTGAATTTTTTATTACGAATTTTAAGAGCATCTAAAGTCCCAAAACCAATGAGGTATCGCACTTATTCGAAAAATTCATATTAATGACATTTTCCATAAGATCTCATGTGTTAGAGAGAGACAGAAAACATATTTTTGGTAAGATTTTACCAGGGAATCATTAAAATGATTTTTTCCAATAAGTGCGATGCATCATTGGTTTTGGAACATTAAAAGCTCTTAAAATCCGTAATAAAAAATCCAGGGCCGTATTTAAAAAAACAAAGTTGATTATGGCAGCTCAAAGACGAAACGTCGGTTTGAAAATCTCATAACACCATCTTGTAGAACAGAAAAAGTAGCAATGAGAATGTGAAATTTATTTTGTCATATCTATCCAAATAGAGTCATAAAAAAATAAAAATTAAATCGCGAATATTCGGTTTTTTCTAGATATCTTCGGAAGTGTTCGGTATTTTTTAACTTTTAAGGCGGCATTTTGATCAGCATCAAATTGCGCAACTTTGCCTCCATTTAACCGACCTCGTATCTCTTCTAGTTTCCGAGATCCCACTGATGAGGCTCGAATTTGGGACACCCTGTACAGGGTGTCCCAAATACCTTATCTCGAAGTCTACGATGGTTGCAACAAAAATTAAAAACAAAAGTTGTTCCTAGTAAAACGATCTTTACTTTTTTGTATTTTTTTAATCTTTACTTTTTTATATACAGGGTGGTCAAAGAAAGTTACACTTTTTTAAATGAAACAACCTATATTTTATTACATTTTTGGATTCTACTTAAAATTATAAGCATATTAAATTTGATGTATGATGTTATACCTCTAGAGTTAGTAGTTTCACAGCTATAAACAGTTGAAAATCGGTACTGTGGCTTCTTTTCACATTGGTAGCAGGAAGACCATTAAAGATGGAGTAAAATTAATTCCACATTCCTATCTTAACTTTCCAAGAGCTATCTGATGGTGCTAACTGATGGTACCTACAGATGTACCAAATTAGGTACCCATGGTACCACCTGCCAATGACACCTATCGTGGTACCAGATTTGGTACCAATGGTACCACCTGCCAGTGGTACCTACCGATGTACCAGATTTTGTACCCATGGTACCACCTGCTAATTAGTACCGTCAGATAGCTCTTGAAAAGTTAAGATAGGAATGTGAAATTAATTTTTTCTACGATCATTAAAAAATAACATTATTATAGATCTGCTTTCAGTCAAACAATGTCATTCATTACTCACGGGCCGTTGAGTAATATTAAAGAAGTCACTGGTTTTAACAAATTCAGGCATGCCATGACCGTGTTCTTTTGTCAAACTATTTTGCAAAGATCAGATCAGACGTCAAAGTGACTGCGAGTTTAGAAAGTTAATAATAATAATAATTATGGAATCCGATTCCGAAAATGAAGTAGAAATGTGTACGCCCCCAGAAGTTTTAAATGCTGCAAATATAGCTACAAAGCTTTTATTGCCTGAAAAATCCAGGAAAAAGTACGAAATGGTGTATAGCACTTTTATGGATTGGCGAGCCCGCAAAACGTCAATTCTTTTTCTGAAAATGTGCTATTAGCTTATTTTGGAGAACTTTCAGAAAAATACAAATCTTAATTATTATGGAGCCAGTACACCAAGTTAAGAAGCACTTTGGATATAAATAACAACATTAATATAGAAAATTACTCAAAGTGGCGCAGTTTTTTTAAAACGAAAATCTGAGGGATATCAAGCAAAAAGTCCAAAACATTCACTCCAGATGAAATTAATAAATTTATAAATGAAGCAGATGACCATATATATCTTACAACACAAGTAAGAAAGTTACTTATTATATAGTATTTGTATTAAGTTTAATAATGTATTATTTATTTAAATGTAAATACATAAAAGGGAAACGGCGATACTATTTAATATCTTAACATTTTATTCGTGCTGAAGTACATCAAATTTATATTCCCAAATGGCGCATTTGGTTAACGTGTTGAAATTGATGCATTCCCGGATACGATATCCAAAACGAGAAATAATGATAAACATGTAAGTAGCGGTATAAATTTTAGCAATAACTTTCACGACTTAGCGCAAGTAGGATCGGAAATTAACAAATTAGTTAACTTAGAAGAACTATTCAGGGCAATGCACACTTATCTAGACATACTAAAAGATTGTAGGGGTGACAAGATCACCATCATGCAACGGTCAATCCAGTTCTTTACTGAAGACCTAAAAAACTTTAATTTTTAGATCAATTTTCCGACTGATTATGTTAAATATTTTATGCT
>JAEQML010081032.1:0-11376 GCA_016904865.1 Pissodes strobi | reverse complement strand
AATCCGACTTTTTGTCTTCAAGGGATGATCATCAACTTTTTTTTTTTTAAATACGAACTTTAATTTATTTTATCGTTTTTCAGATGGTATTGGCGTTATTAATATGAGTATATGTTTTAATTATTTTTAATTTTTTTTTTAATTTTTATTTTTTTTTTAAATTAAATATTTTGCATTAGCGTAATTTTAAGCAATTTAAGGTAGGTACTTTTGAAATTTTTATATTCTATAAAAATGTTTTATTTTGTTTTTTGTATTAGGTGGAAAATTGGAACCCGTATTAAAAATGAAAAATAGTAAAATTATTTTTTACGAGAATATGGCCATATAACTCAAACAAGTTGCTTAGTGCAAAGATAAAATATTTTCAACTTTTAACCAATTAAAAAATGTATTTAATAGAGAACATGAACAATTTATAATCATACTACGTGATACTATAGGCACTTTGATGGAAAAATACACCTATTGGAATTTTGCCTATAAATTATTATTATTTTTTATTATTTATATGCAAAATTCCAATAGGTGTGTTTTTCCATCAAAGTACCTATAGTATCACGCAGTATGAATATAAATTGTTTATGTTATCTATTAAAAAAATTTTAATTGGTTAAAAGTTGAAAATATTTCATCTTTGTACTAAGCAACTTGTTTGAGTAATAGTTCATGGCCATATTCTCGTAAAAAAAATTTACTATTTTTTATTTTTAATATTATTAATTCTCCACTTAATACAAAAACCGAAATAAAATGTTTTCAAAGAATATAAAAATTTCAAAATTATTTAAAATTACGACAAAGCAAAATACATAAATTAAAAAAAAAATAATGAAAATTAAAAAAAAAAATAATGAAAATTAAAAAAAAAGAACTTAAAAAAAATAAAAACATACTCATATTAATAACGCCAATACCACCTGAAAAACGATAAGAAAACTAAAGTTCGTATTTAAAAAAAGAAAGTTGGTGATGATCCCTTGAAGACGAAACGTCGGATTTCAAACTAGATAACATTATTGGATAGAGCGGAAAAAGTGGCAATGCAAAAGTGCAATTCAATTTGAAATCCGTGTTTAAATAAGCACAGGAAAAAAATAAAACGATAATGCAAAATTTTGGTTTTTTCCGGATATCTCCGGAAATACTTGGAATTTTGAAACTGTCTAAACGGCATATTGTTAGGCACCTGAATGCACAATTTTGCCTTAATTTGACCGACACTGTATCTCTTACGGTTTTCGAGTTCCCCATACATAGACACGAATTCGAGCCACCCTGTACAGGCGAAAAAAAATTCTAATTATCTCGTGAATATATTTGAAAAAGTACAATTTCTCCATCTCTATTCAATTTTTCCCAAGCTGTTTGTATTTATAAGACTAAAAATATTTTATACTTTAAAATTTAATAATAGGCATCTCAAATGTAATAGTTCTGATAGAAAAGGCATTCGGAAATTGAAAATCCTATCACATGTATATTACATAGTTGATAAAAATTGCATTTTTCATTTCATAATAATTTACTCTGATTTATGAAAACTTATGTATGTAAATAATAGCGTTTAGAGCTGTGTGTGTTCTCTTTAAGCAAAAGGGTTAAAGCAATTTTTTTAAGTTATTTGATCTAGACATGGTATTTTTAATTTGTGCTCATAGCCTTGAGTAATATTGTTCTCATATTTATTTTTGTATGGTTTATTAATAGGGTTATGTAACGGTAAATTATTACCGTAATGTTTATGAATGAAGCTAGTATTTTTTATATGATAGCAACCACTAATTTATTATAAGCATTATTATATTGGTTATGTCTTAGTATTTAGTATAAGTAGGTATATTTATATAATAATAAATGTAAAGCACAGCGACCTTTAACTATAAATAATTAAAAGCATTGGCATTACGTGGTCAGTATTGAGTCCTAAATAATCTAGAACCACCTAGGAACACTATTGTATTCATTCATAAAAGTGGGTGTGAGGGTTAGAATCCTTTAAGACAACTCGGGCAAGTAAGTATTCCTGACCTACAACTCCTCAGCCTACTGGTAACAGTACAGAATTAATAAAATCTTTTTGTTTGTGCTGTTGCAAGTTTTAATTTTCCTCCACGTTTCAAAGGTTCAAAAAATGTACCCAATACTTTTGTAAATATAACTTATCCGTAAATTAAAGAAATGGAGTACTATTCATAATAACAAGAAGTTGTTGACACTAGTATAATAAGAAATGTTTATTTGAGAACCGCTGAAAACGTCGTACAATATATCTTTTTCTACTACCTATCAAAAACCTCTGCTACACCTCTTCAATAACCTCCAAACTAGGCGGGTGTAAGCTCAAAGTGCTTTATTTAGGTTAAAAATTGACACATCAACTTCTTAACATGATAAATGAAATCTTGAAATACAGGGGTTTATTTTTCTCTCCACCCTCACTAAAGGAAACTAATTATTTAAATAAAATCCCAAGAAACTATTGAGATTCCTTTATCAATAAATAGTAGAAGAAATATAAGTAATATATATTTTTATGATGAAAGCTTTCAGAAATTATTATCTACAAGGGTGACAGGAAGTAGGAAAAACCACTAATTATAGAAAAGCTTTAAATTTTACTGAGTCAGATTCAAATATGAAACTTGAGCAATTATCCACTTCAAGTTTTTTATAGTGTAGTCGCAGAGTCGCTTCCTTTCGAGCCACTTCATGGTTTGAGCAGTTTATAAATATTGTTGTCAACTGTCATCGGCTCTGCCGGAATCGGTCCCTTGAACATCAAAGGTGCCGACGCTTTATGTCGCTACTCGTTGGTTTGTTATACTCTGGTTATATCTAGGTACATTGTAGTGCATCCGAGATTCCTACTTACTATAGAAATGCACGAAGATAGTTACAAATTTAAACGTTATGTCATAGCATAAAGAGAATGCTAGTTTTTTTTATAACTATAGAACCTTAGAACCAATACTTAAATCACATTTTAAAGTATTTTATAGTTTGAAATTAACAAAAATAATTTACCTTTCCATTCACATCGGTTGTATATGTTTTTTCTTTAGTGTCGAGGATACTACTGTCCAGCATAGATTCGTTGTCTCTGCCATCTGGATCTCTTCTATCTAAAGTAGCCAACGCACCTGGAAAAGATTGCAGGCCTTCATAACACAATATACACAAGTACAACGGAAGGCTCAAAGTTCCATTGAGCATAAATATTTTAACTATCTCTTATCAAAATACGAAATAGTATTTAATGAAACCGATACTATAGATCCTATGATATACCTTATTTATTGTCTAAAATGAAATGTAATGTAGACATTAAAAAACAAATTGTTAATCGAAACAATTGCCAATAAAAAGTCAGATTTTAGAATCACAATCTGTTATAAAGCATAAATACGGCAGCTTTATCCTACTGTTGTAAAAAAATGTACAAAAATTGAAATCCGGTGCTAATATTTGACTATTGCTTGGTTTCGAGAACATTAACACGCTCTTTTCCCTCTGAGGGGCAAAACAAGATCGAAACCAATCTTAACCCTTATTAGAGATAAGAGATAATCATTTCCAGAGAATTATTGACTAAGTCAGTTGTGTAATATCACTGCAGCAAGAAACATAGTATGGAAAACTCGCCATCAATAATATACGGTTGCCGTATCGCTTACATCACTAACATTAGTATTATTGCAACATAATTAAAGACATTTAATAATACTATATCCACATGGCTTACCTGTATTTGAGTCTAATTCAGTTCTTGGTTTAGTACCGTTATTGTTTGTACTACTGTAATCGATGTTGTTATTATTGGATATACTATTGTATCTAGTGTTATTCTGATTGGCTGTGGATGTTGATATGTCGTTGGTATCCAATCCCTAGAAGAAAGAGCAATATTAAAATATCGTCAAATTGTAAACTGTTAATTATAAAGCAAAAATGTTTACTTTAAGTATTCTAAATACTCTAGTTTAATTTTACGTTTTTAAGTATTGTAAAACGTCGTTTTTTTTTATGTGTAAACATCTTAAGCGGCGGTATGAGGGTAAATCTCGGCAAATGGGACGGAAATGTGGGGACGGAATGTGCAAACGCGATGTGACATTACAACCCGTGTGCATTGAGGAGCAAGCTAATCCAGCACGGCCACGATGGCAACGACTTAAATGGCGCTTCTAAAAAACTAGCCGCTAGGCCAGTATTAGATTCTCATTATATTATATTCGCAGTGTATTTGGATGCATATCACAGCTTATTTTTAATAGACGGTTGAATTTAAAATGAATTTTCGCTTCAAAATCCACGGCAAATTCGTCCGAAGCCACGGCTATCGTCCTAGAAAAGTCCGGGATTTTTATACAATGTTGCCATTTAAAATCGTTTTTAAACGGATTTTAGACGATAAAGGCATATTTTAAATTAAACGAACTGTCAAAAGTATTATTCAGATGCACAGACATTTAAAATGTTAAATTAAAATTTCTAAAATTTGCAACATATGGTTATTGACTTTCCCAAATCAAATGATGCCGACCCAAGATGACTAGCTGGTAGTGAATAAGCTGTGTCCATAGGTTGATGCTATTCCTGGTGGCATTAGATTTTCGTGCCGAATTTGTGCAGTGAATTAATCCACTCCGATTGAAGCTGCCAGCAAGTATTATTAAAGAATCCTAACAAATATTATAAATGCGAATGTGTTTATTTGTTTGTTTCTTACGCTTTCACGCATAAACTACTCAACCGATCATCATGAAATTTTGTACCGATATTTTCAAGAGTATAGTAAAGAACATATGATACTTTTAGCTTTTACCCGCAGGTTCGCTCGCGTTGATTTTTACGGTTAGTTTTAATCCTATTTTTTACTTTCTTGAGGTTATTAGGAATCGTAATAAATCTATTACAATCGGGTACTTTCTATTACGCCATTTCCAAAGAAAAAATAATGTATTGCTTTTTTCGTTATATCAGTACAGTACAATTCAACAGCGTTACAACTCATATAACCTCTCATCATGGCAACCTGCTTCTTGTGCAATTCAAACTGTGTTTTGAAGGAGGATAAAAGTGAACTATTTGGGTGTCCTTGTGATATTTGCCGCAGAGTGATTTGTGCAAATTGTTCTGGGATCAAAGCATCAGAGATAAAAGTCATCCCAATTAAGGGTAGAACGCTGATCTTTGCTTGTAAAATGTGCGTCCAAGGACTTCAAAATCTGCCAAAATGCATCCAAATGGAGGACAGGTTAAGGAAGCTGGAGTTATCTATTGAAACCTCAATATACAAGGTGAGTCTCGAGGTGAATTCTTATCACCCACTCCAGCTAGTTTGTCTGAAAATACTGATGACTCAGAGAGAGCTTTATTGCCACCTGATACACTTTCTATTACCAAATTACCACCATTTCTGATCATATTGCCACTGCTTTAAATGATCAGACCCAGTTAATAGCAACAAAGTTGGACACTGTTGTAAAAATATTTATGAGACCAACAAAGAACTTGTCGGCCTCTTAACAAAAAACAGTAGCTCTCATCTAGTAGGATCAACAACTTTAAAATCTAGACCTGTAGATGTTTTAGCAAATAGTAGCCAAAGCAATGATCAAGCTGCTACTAAATTAAATTCAGGTACTACCAGAAAAATTTGCACTGGTCCTGAGAATCCTAAACTAAAGGTGGCGAATAAGAATGTGGGGGAAAGAATTGCAAAGCTTTCGTGGATTTATTTGTCTAATTTGGATATAAACACAACCACAGAACATGTGATTGAGGTTCTGGATCCAAAATACAAAGATCTGTATAGGTGTGAGAAGTTACAGTCTAAATTTAAAAATCCACATAGCGCTGCAATCAAGCTTGGAGTTCCTACTGAACTTCAAGATAAATATTTATCTTCTCAGTTCTGGCTAGATGGGTGTTGTGAAAATGAATTTAAAAGCAAATCCCATATGATAGGTAGAAAAGTTGAAAATGGGTTTGGGAGGAACCAAAATTTTTTCCTGAAACGCAAACAACACTCCCGAAGAACTTAAATACCTCTTTTGCAAGTCAAACTTCACTAACTGTATCTGCTCCATTGATGAGGAAAGGAAAGAACCTGGGTATTGTTCATATAAATGCAAGGTCTATTTGTAATAAATTTTCAGATGTGAGATTTTTTATTGAGCATTCTGAATATGACATTATTGCTATCTCTGAAACTTGGTTAAATAAAGACATGCCTTCTGACTTGTACAATATAAGAAAGTTTCAGCTGCTTAGAGCAGAGAGGGATGGTAAAAGTGGAGGTGTTGCCTTCTATGTGCACCAAAAGCTTAAAATGGTACAGATAAATATCCCTGACTTTGCGAATGGAATAGACCAGTTATGGATTAAAGTGAAGTTTAATGGTATGTCCCTGTGTGTTGGTGTTGTTTACCGTCCTCCATCAGTGTCCTACAAGAAGCTGCAATGTCTCTATGAAGTTTTGCCTGATGTTATACAGGTGTGTGATGTTTGTGTTTGTACTGGAGACCTAAATGTAAATATTCTTGGAAACGCTATCTCTGAACTTGATTTTATTTCTGACACGTTTAATGTTTTCAATCTTACTCAACTAATTAAGGAATCAACCAGAATAACTCATCATAACAGTTCTCTTCTTGACATTGTTTTAATAAATAAACCGGAGCTAGTGTTAAGCTCTGGAGTTACTTCTGGTTGCCCTTTTAAAAGTGAAGAGTCTAATTGTGTTGATAATTTTATTTTGGTTTTATTTTATTTTAAGACTGATTTAGAAATGATAGACTGGCATACTATGTATCATGAAAGTGATATAGATACTAAAATAAGCATATTTAATCAAAACATACTTTATCTATTTGATAAACATTGTCCTTTAAGCTTAAAAAAACAACGGAAATCGGGACCAGGCTGGCTAACATATACCCTGAGACAAATTATTGATCTCAAAAATAAAGCATTTAAACAATTTTTAAAACATAAAACTCCAGCAAGTAGACAGTATTATTGTGACCTTAAAAATTATGCGTCCTTTGCTATAAAACAAGAGAAAAAAGCCTTCTATAACACTGAGATAAATAGATGCAATGCTCAAAATAAAAGCAAACATTTCTGGGGTAAGATTAAAAGTTGGAATATTGTAACTAAATCTAATATTGAAATACCGGAAGATACTAATGAACCAAATCTATTAAATGATAACTTTCTCTCAAGTATTCCGCAGACCCCAGTAGGTCAGGCTGTTTTTGATTCTTGGTTGGAAAAAACTGAGGAGTGGGAGCCATTTAATCTGTCTTTGGTATCTGAAAGTGATAATTTCTTGCTTACAAGTAATAACAAGTGGTGCTGTTGGAATAGATGGTATCTCTATACACATGTTAAAGCATTGTTTTCCTCATTGCATTGGACCACTCTTAAATATCATAAATTACTCCCTTCAGTATGGTAAATTTCCATCTGTTTGGAAAATGGCTCTCATAACTCCCGTAGTTCCCAAAGTTCGAAACCCTTCCTCGGTGGGTGATTTGAGACCCATTAGTGTGCTGCCCACTACCTCCAAGCTTCTTGAAAAGATTGTAAAAAAACAGGTAGTCCAATACATAAATCATAAATCATTGCTGCCTGCATGTCAGTCAGGATTTAGGGCTAATTTCAGTTGCACAACAGCTTTGTTGAAAATCACTAGTGATATTTCCAAGTCATTTGGCGAAGGTAACTGTTGTCCAGCTGTTCTGATTGACATGACGAAGGCTTTTGATTGCCTGAACATTGAACTTTTAGTCAGTAAGCTCAGATATTACTGTATCGAAACTGGGGAATGGTTTTCTAACTATCTTAAGGATAGATACCAGGCAGTGAGGTTGGCTGATCGAATGAGTATTTCTGAGTGGAGGGTTGTGTCTAGTGGAGTGCCGCAGGGTTCTATTCTTGGCCCTTTGCTGTTTAGCATTTTTATAACAGATATTGTTAAAAATATTAAATATTGCAAATACCATCTATATGCAGATGACCTTCAAATATATCTGCCAACATCAGTAAGTAATCTGCAAGGGGCTGTGGCGAATATAAATTCTGATCTCTGTGGCATATCTACATGGGCTACAAATAACTCTCTTTTCATAAATGCTATTAAAACCCAAGCAATCCTTTTTTCAAGGAATAAAATTAACACAGAAAGCTTTAACATTATTTTAAATAATTCAAGAATTGCTTGGGCAAATGAAGTAAAAAACTTGGGTTTATATATGGATGAATCATTGAGTTTCAATAGCCATGTTAATCATGTGTGTAAGAAGTCATTTTATACTCTAAAGTCACTTTATGAATATAAGAATATATTAAACCATGATATCAAAAAAACTTTAACAAACTCACTGGTTCTTTCCATACCTACTTATCTGGATGTAGTATATGGCCCATTCCTTACTGCCTTTAATAAGTATCGCGTGCAGAAAATTCAAAACTCTTGTGTAAGATATGTCAAAAAATTGTCTCGTAGAGATCATGTGAGCAATCACATAGTAGATGTTTATGGTCTTAACATGAGTCAGAAGAGATTTGTACATATGAGCTGCTTAGTGCATAAAATTGTAACCACTGGAATTCCATCTTATCTATCCGAGTGTCTTGTCGAACGTGGGAATACACATGATGTAAATCTTCGCAATAGGAGGGCAATGTGTATACCACAACACAAAACTGAATTTTTTAAAAACTCTTTTTACTATCTTGCAGCTCATGTTTATAATATTTTGCCAGACTATCTAAAGGTATTTAGTCATGTTTATTTTAAAAAAATCTGTAAAGATATATGTATCTGCAACCCAATTGAATTTGTAATATGTTGTTTAAGTTTACCTCAAATCTTTATTGTTTGTTTATTGTAGTTAAGCTTGTAGTTAAGTATGTATGGTGATTATGAAAATACGTTGCCGGTAATTGCCACCTTTTGTATGTAACATGTTTTATATGTAATAAAAAAAATAAATAAATAAAAAAAAATATTTGTAAAATGATTTTTTCTTGATTTTGGGCATGCCTTGGGTTAGTTTTGGTTAGTTTTTGTTCGTTGCGCCCCTGTAGCGAGCGAAACGAGCGGAGGGCTATGCGTGAAGTGTAATATTAGACATTCTAATGTAAACGTTACAAATGTAACGCACGTCAGGCGGTATCTGTGTTTTGCAGGCTGTCTGTAACCGTTAGTGTAAAACGTGTTCTTTCTAACGCCAGGCAATCAATTCCAAATAAGTGGTTGCCTATATTCAGTCGTCACGCGGCCTAAGGTGGCATTAGATTTTCATGTCGATGATGTCGATATAGGATATGTTTACACATCAGTGTCTCGAGCAATTTTTCTAAATTTTCAAACGTATATTGTTTTGTAGGATTTTCAGCTTTTTTACGAGCAATAAATTGGACAGAAGCCGTTCTATTCTTGAACAAAATCTAAGATATATGAATTTTCTTCTAAGCTTTGGGCCTAACTTATTTCAGTCAGTAAAATCTAAGGCACATAAGAGAGAATAATATATCTAAACGTTAAAATTTAAAGACCTTTCAGTAAAACTGTCCCAATGAATTATCGAATTCGAAAAACTAATTTTAGGTTTAGGTTAAATGCGTCAATATACACGGCTCAATTTGAAAACTTTCAATGCAAATATCTCGAAAAACAAAATAGTTGAAAAATTGCAATTTGGCACAAATGTTACACAGGTAGGGGAACTAGAACCACCATATTTCGGTCAAGGGGCGAGTCACCCCCCTAGGCGCCACACACCCCAACTTTAAAATTTCAAATGACATCACCCCTTTTGTGATACCTCAAATCAAAGGTGTCATTGAGTATATCCATCTGCACAACATTTTTTAAAATTTAATACAGGGGAAAATAAAAATCCTAATTCGAGTAAAACAAACTGCATTTCATTAAATTGCTATTTTATTTGATTAGATGCTCAAAATTTTGTTGTAAACAAAAGTATAATCTGTTTTCAAATTCCAAGCTGACATTTTGAAACACTTCTCTTGGAATAGATCTGCATTATTCTCTAATAATACGTTGCCGAAGGCCTTCTATTGAAGCAGGTTGTGTTTTAAATACAACAGTTTTCAAATGACCCCAGAGGAAGAAGTCAAGGGGTGTTAGATCGAGAGACCTAGCCGACCATTCTATTGGTCCTCTCCGTCCGATCCACTGACCTGGAAAAGCGTCATTCAGAAATTGTCTCACAAGTGTGATGGTGCTCCATCTTGTTGATAGTGTATCAAATTTTCACTGTGAGGTACTGTGTGTTCTTTCCTAAACAAATGCGGATTCTGGTCACTCCAGTATCTAAAGTTGTGTTTGTTCATAGAACCATTTAAAAAAACGTGCATTCGTCGATGAAACAAATATCTTTTAACAACTGGGGAGTAACACGCAACATTTCTGTCATTTCATCGCAAAATTGGATCCTTCGATCAGGGTCGTCCTCATGTAACTTCCTGGAGAATTTGCATTTTGTATGGATGAAAATGATTAAGTTAAGTGCTTGACGAATAGTTTCATGAGAAATTCCTGTAGCCGCTCGACCTTCGCGTAGAGATATTGTAGGATTCATAGCAAAATGTCCTAACACTTCCACTTGTACCACTTTATCGAGTACTCTTCGATTAACCCTTTGGTGATGGTGACCTTAACCATCGAATATGTTATGGGAAGGGAATGTTATTTCAAGTACTTTGGAAGAAAAACATTTGCGGACTAAACATTTTTGCTCGCATTTTTGTAAGAAAAAATTGAAAAAAAAAAATGGAAAAAAATTATAACATATTATTTGTATTCACATCCTGAAAATGATATGAACATAATAGTTACTAGCACAAATAGAAAGTTTGACTCTTAAAAACGTGGCTAATTATAATTATTACAAAATAACCTTTATATATTTTAAAACAATTCATTGGCGAAACTATTGGTTCGGGAACAGCACGCTTTCATTTTACGACCGTGCCTGACATGTCTGTTTGACATTTGTGAAAAATGACATCCATGATTTCAACAGTGTTGCCAGTTGCCACATACTATTATACCTATATTTCACGTTGTTTTCCTCGAATGTAATGACTGCCGATAAGATAAGATTTATAAGTTATCGGCTTCAGTCCTAGAATGCAAATAATTTAAAAAGTTTTTCTTTCTTGGTTTTGGGCATGCTTTGGGTAGTTTGTGTTGGCCGATTGTAATCATTTCCATTCGTTTGGGTTAGCTATGATTAGTTACGTTTCGTTTAAGGCAGTAGGAGCTTGCGCGAAGCACAAGCCATTTTTTCGCGGAAGCCTGACCGTAATCATTTCCATTACTTTGGGTTAGAT